>JAJIZL010014284.1:14620-56585 GCA_023969395.1 Amblyomma maculatum | reverse complement strand
CAGCAGCAGCAGCAGCAGCAGCAGCAGCAGCAGCAGCAGCAGCAGCAGCAGCAGCAGCAGCAGCAGCAGCAGCAGCAGCAGCAGCAGCAGCAGCAGCAGCCTGACTATACCCACTGCAGGGCGAAGGCCTCTCCCATATTTCTCCACTTAACCCGGTTCTGTGCTAGCTGCATCCACTTGACCCCTGCGAACTTCTTAATCTCATCCGCCCACCTAACTTTCTGCCGCCCCCTGCTACGCTTTCCTTCCCTTGGAATCCAGTTTGTTACCCTAAGCGACCATCGGTTATCCTCTCATCCTCTCTTCGCACTACATGTCCTGCCCATGTCCATTTCTTCTTCTTAATTTCCACTCGAATGTCGGTAATCTGAGTTATTTCTCTTACCCACTCTGCACGATTCCTATCTTTTAATGTTTCCCCCACCATTTTTCGTTCCATAGCCTTCTGGGTTGTCCTCAACTTAAGTAGAACTCTCTTGGTTAGCCTCCACGTTTCAGTGCCATAGATGAGTACAGGTAAGATGCAAAAGTTATATACTTTCCCTTTTAGCGATACCGGTAAGCTGCTAGACATAATCGGCGAGTGCTTGCCAAATACGCTCCATCCCAACCTTATCCTTCTTGTTATTTCCTTTTCATGGTCCGGATCTGCGGTTACTACCTGTCCTAAGAAGACGTATTCGCCTACTACTTCCAGTACTTTGCTACCTAATGTAAACTGCTCTTCCTTCCCGAGGCCGTTGAGCCTGTTCACATCGCCAAGTCTTTTAATGCGTCGCTGCGAGTGCCAATGGCGCCAAAATCATGTTAACTTTTTCAGTATTTCCAAAAACTCTCATTATGTCTGATTTTGATTAGTACTAAGTAGATCATTTATGATTTTTGAATGTCCGATATCGGGAAGCGACTAGAACAAGCATTTAAATTTCTATTTCTGTTCGTAGGCTTCATGAGCAAAGGAAAGCTATATATACTAATTCCTCACTTTATAAGCAAGCTTTGAGGATACATAGCTTTCAGATAGTCGTCGGGAATGTGCTGCACAAGGAATCTCATTTGTTGCAGTGAATCTGTGAAAAATACCTCCAGTTTGGACTAAATTGGAGTTCGATACACAATACAGCGATTGCTACTGATATTGCGTTCTGTTTAGTGCCACCGCGCTTTCTCGCTACTTCCCAAACTGCAGTGAGAGAATATGATGCTATCTTGTGTATATTTTTTACCCGCTTAACAAGCTGTTTCTATGTGCCACGAGCTAAAAGTAGAATCAAGGTGCTGCAGCAGCCCTACGCAGCGGCGGTTGTTTATGCGGGACATACCACCTGTGCTAGTACGTGCCACGGACAGGGGCATGCGACGCAGAAAATGAATTCCGGTTGTTTGCGATTAAAATTTGAATGAGTAATAGAGAAACCTTTTGAAATGAAAAACTGAACACTTGCATTCTACAGATAGGGGCATAACAATTGATGAAAGCTACAAATCAGAAAGGGAATGTCACACAGGATGAAGTGGCATCAAGAATTATCGGTTTAGAACATTAGCATACTATTAAACCATAGAAATGCCGCGCGCAGTTTGCATATTCCCCAGACAAAAATGGAGATGACGTCTTCGCGATTGAGCAGATTGCTCAAATAGCTCAATATGCAGTGAGAAGCCGCGCCAGTCTCGGTTTCATCCCTCCTTTCAGAAAGTGTTCGCAAAAGATCATCTGATTCTGCCTTAGACCTTTCATCATCATAGGGAGCACATTGAAAGAGCAATTGTCTTAAGGCGCGGAGTTTGTGCGTTGGCCTGCCCTGTATTCAAATGAATAAATTCGACGTGCGGAAAAATAGTGGAGCTTTCTGCACTTCAAAGCGCCATTTGTATACGCGGTAGGAGCTCCCTAAATATGAAACCCGAATGCATTCCGGAATGACTATAAGAAAGAGGATTTTTTACATCACCCTTAATGCTGGCAGGAAGGTCTGAAATGCAGCATTACCTGAAAATATGTAATTATTTTGATGCTAGCGACAACTTAGAATAATAAAACTTAAAGAGGCTGCCTTCCCTGGAAGTGGCCCTCCTGCTTTCGACTGTGTCCTTCTCATTCCCACTTGATGACATATCGCTTTACCTTTCCTTGCACGAATCACATTCTAAAGTAACCGGTGAAGTCAGACCAAACTCTGCAGTCCGTAGAGCCGCCTCAATAACAAGGCCTTCAGACAGCGTGTGCGAGGCGACTAAAGTAAGGCGTATAGGGCTAGCAGTCTTCTAGAACATGATTGAGAAGTCTCTCCTCTTCTCCTTCTAATCCAGTCCATTTAACTATCTATGAAAATTTGAAGACGGTGAGATATTATGTTTAAACATCTTCAAGTACAAGGTAGCGCACTGCAGAGAATTCATCAACATCACTTTGTGCGAGCCTGAATAACACTCAGAGTACTGTAGACTCAAATATGAACAAGATGATATCAACCACTAGCATGTTCTTCGAGGCCAGGGCAATAAAAGTGTTGAGTGCCATGTAGGCTCGGCAGTCAGACCTCTTTTCGATGTGATGGAGAAGAACTTAATTGTCCTATGTAGCTAAGTTGTATTAGTAACATTTCTTCGACGTCATGGCAAATAGTTCTGGCGGCGATTCCGGTAGTATTGTACGATGTAACGTTGTTTTCAGCCCGCTTTTACGATGATGGGACAATTGTGTAAATGCATAAAATCTGAGCGCTCAATTGAAAGACAATTTGCTGAATATGATCTAGACTATCAACTCTATATTTCAATGCAGGTTATAGTTGATTCCCCAAAAATACATTTTCTTGCAGGAAGTTGAGTTAAGTGCAGTACTGCCTGTGGTCATATAAGCGCTCACAAAAAATAGTCATCATAATTTTTACTCTTCTTGACTTATATAAAAAACTTAATAATATTTCACTAAGATGTGTTTTCGGTCTAGTTGTTGCAGTCCTTCAGACATCTTATAGTTGCGCGAAAAACGACACACACAAGACAGGGTACAGGACGAGCGCAAACTGCCAACTGTTTATTTGAATGAAAAAGGGGAACGTATTTAAACCCTCGGCCATTCAGGCGTGCCCAATCGCACTCACACAACCCGGTATCAGAATTAATCAATGACATGACTAAGCACGTATGACTGAACACAACAAGGTTAACAATAAATAAACAATACAGATCTTAGCAACAACTGCCGATCGTAGCAAAGCAGTGCAAGACTTCGAAGCAAAAGCAGTCAAAACTAGACAACGTAAAAGTACGAACAAACAACAAGGTAAAAACCAAAGGTAACACGCAAATAAAAGCAGTAGCAGGCAATCGCTTGTAGCAAAAGCAGTGTCACGTAACGAAGCAAAAGCAGTATAACAAAAAATCGTAAAAAGCAAGAACGAACAACAAGGTCCAAAACCAACCCCAAGGGTAACTAAAAAAAAAATGTGTAGCAATAATAGTAAATCACTCGTAGCAAAGGCAGTGTCATGTGTACGAAGCAAAAGCAGTCAAAACCTAAAACATTAAACTAGGTAAAATAAAAATAAGAACCAACTACCACTAAGGATAGGTTGCCAGAAGCAAGTTACAAACAGTAAAGAATAGGGCACTCAATTCAGATCAGTTTATCCAGAAAAGATACCTCACTGCTGTACAGCACAAGTCTTCTGTTGTCCTGATGTGCTATAGGGCAACAGAGGTCTGTTGTCTTATAGTTCGGCGCACTCAAAAATAGTTAAGAGGGGGATTGTCGCTCTTTGCCTGGCATCCGCCCTCATGATGTCGTGTCCACACGAAATTCAGGAAAGTTTTAACGATTAGGTGGGCAGGCTTTCCTTAGCCGGTTTCCCATGTGCGATCGTGGCGGCTGCGGCAGAGACGTTGGTGCAAAAGATCAAGGGAAAGAGCAGGAAAAGGACAGAAAGCAAATGAAAACCGGTAGTCGTGCCCTATGTGCACAAGGTATCGCACAACTTAAAAAGGTGGCGGGAAGTTCAAACTGCTGATGGTGTTTACAGCACCTTTCAAAATAGCAAAGCTATGCCCCTTCACCGCTAAACAAGGACCAAAGAAGAGCGGCTGCGGCAAGAAACATGCTAGGGCCTTTGCGAAATGCGCCATCGGAGTTTTCTACAAGATACCATTGTCTTGTTGAATGGTGTATGTAGGAAACACTGGACGCTGCGTGAACGATCGTGTACGGGAACTGAACTTATCATTAACAATGGAGGAAGTATCTAATTTGGCTAAGCATTGCTTGTCTCGGCTGGGGTTGTCAGCCTCGGCTGTATGAGATTAGGATTCTCGGCAAGAGCCGCAATTCACTCGCACATGAGGCAAGAAGGTGTATTTTATAAAGATAAGAGGGACTGACTGTGTGAGTGAGTCTTCTGCTGTGGTTGTGCTGTACAGCAGGGAGGTATCGTTTCTCGATAAAATGATCTCAGTGTTCCAGCGTCTAGTTTTGTAACTTGAATCTGACGACCTGTCTTTGGTGGTAGTGGGTTTTTATTTTAATTTTTATTTTTATTTTACCTTGTTTATGTTTTAGGTTTTGACTGCTTTTGCTCATACACATGACGCTGCCTTTGCTACGAGTGATTGACTGCTATTGCTACACATTTTTTGTTAGTTAATTTTGGGGCTGGTTTTACCTTGATGTTCTTGCTTTTTACGGTTTTTTGTTGGACTGTTTTGCTTGGTTGCGTGACGCTGCTTTTCCTAAAAGAGATTGACTGCTATTGCTTGTGTTTTGCTAGTTAACTTTGGTTTTTACCTTGTTGTTTGTTCATATTTTTTCGTTCTTTGGTTTTGACTGCTTTTGCTTTGAGCTTCGATTGACGGTTGTTGCTAAGATCTGTATTGTTTATTTATCCTTAACCTTGTTGTATTTATTCATACGTGCTTAGACATGTCATTGATGAATTCTGATACCGGGTGGGGTGAGTGCGATTAGGCTATGAACGCCTCAGTGGCCGAGGGTTCAAATACGTTCCCCTTTTTTCTTCCAATAAACAGTTGGCCGTTTGCGCTTGTTTTGTACCCTGTCTTGTGTGTGTAGTTTTTAGCATAACTATAAGATGTCTCAAAAAAACGTAATAATATTTTGTATTCAATCAAGTTCGCTCGTTCCCCTTCGCTGGCAGTACAAACTGTCAGGTGGATGAGTGAATGCTGCCGAAAGACTGCAAAGGCCTACAGGTATAGAAGCGTACAATGGACTGCAGCTCTGCATTCTAGTCTTCTCTCAATGTATGCATTGAACGCATAAGCTGCTTCGTGCTGGCCCAGGCCGTAACAAAAATGGCTGTATCAAGATGCTAGGAAAATTAGATTGCTTTAGAACTACAGTGCTAGATATCCAGACCAAGCTGAAACCGGCCGGACGCAAACCAAATGCAACTACTGGATCGCTGAACACAGCGTGTTCCATGTCTGCAAGCAAGGACACGTGAGTCATACGACATTCTACGCGCGATAAGTTTACTCTGTTTGCGTTTATAGTCTTTTGTTTTGCTGTTCGTGCATGGGACAAGAAAAACATCCTGCACGCGGTTGCCAATGTGCTAGTTTGTTTTTTTAGTTTTTATTATCATTGTTATTTTGCAGACTTTCGGTGAAAACAGCTTTTGACAGTATGTCTGCATAAACGCATGCCACGCTACCAGCGAGATATGTGTTCGTCTTGCAGCATATAAGAAGAGCCGCATTTGTGAAAAAACAGCAAGGAAGATTTTTCTCAGGTAAGCCTACTTTCGCGAACCAGATTCTGAAAACGTGTTAGCTCCCCTTTTTTTGCACTCCAACTAAAAATCATTCTCGTGAAGTGTGGACCTGCGGAGTGCGCATGTAACGCAATTTGGCGGCAAACATTTATTAACCTGGCTTACAGGCCTAGTTTCGAGTAGTTATTGAAGTGATTTATTCTGTACCATTCATTTCATATTTCTTCTGAGATTTGCAAACATTGAGTAGCTTTCCTCGAAATGAAACATATTGGTTGAAAAGCAACAGTAGGTTGGCATAAGTTTTGAAGGGGCCCAGCTGAAGGTACAAATTGCATTTAATGCACCATTATACAGACGACGCATTTTTTTTATTAGCAGGAACAAAGAGCCGTCATTACATTAGCGCTAACCAGTGTTCCGCTTGATGCAAATGTTGCTGTTGTAAATAGACTCCACAACTGCAAACACTGTTCGCTCTTCAACTGACATTTTTGACATATATTAAGTACGTGTAATGCCATATGGAGCATCTTCCCTTGCAGCGTTTCAGAAGGGCGCCAATATACTAGCGATCATTTTAATGACTGATGTCTTCTGGAGCTGACCAGTGCCTTGACGTAGTGAAGTTGCTTTGTCTTATACAGTGCGAAATTTTATACCAGTTTCCTGTCCGATTATGTTTCCCAGATTTCAATGTCTGATCTTGTTCCCTTGCTTCCCGCCCACACGGCGGTTCAATATTGTCCCCTCCCTACCCTCATCAAATATAATGCGGGAATTTTGTTATTCCGCGGTACCCGTGCTGTTGCTTCATTTTGACTAATCCAAAATGCATTATTGAGAGTTGTGTGTATTTGTGAGATCTGTTGTTTTGAAATTCTACATACTGCGAATGAATTCAATTGTCCATGAATGTTGTACACGCTGTATGCTTGTAAATAAACAGCACTTTTAGAGTTTGTCATGATTCCGTATTCTGAATATTTTTTTTCTCTATTCCTGAGTTCCGAGTTCTAAGGGTGGCGTGTGCGTTGCTTGCAGTGTAGAAAAGTTTTCCAGCAAGCGAGAGTTATGGCGTCCTTCAAACAAATCTTATGTTCAAAGTGGTTCATACGGATGGCCATCGTGCTCCTAAGCGGTAAGGATCCTACACTAAAATTTGGCTATTTGCTACAGCTACATACAGTTGATCCGTTAAAACATGAAGTCTTGGTTATGGTAAAACTTTTATCTCATAGACGCACACGCATTTGGGAATATGAATTTTCTTGTGCTGCAGCTAAAACTAAATTTTTGAAGATTACTTTCCTCCAACGACAACGCAAACAAAATAATATATACTTAGTCAAGAGCGATAAAAATATTTTCACAGTGGAAACCACATTCATTACTAAAGGTGTGAACATAGTGACTGCGCTGCAAATTACTCTGGGTGTTAAAAAGATTGCTTGTATCAACCTTGTGCACACAAATGCAGAAGGTCGAGACAAAGTAATTTTAGCAAAATGAAATTATTGATTTGTATACGTTTACAGCATATGTTAAGGCTGCAGCAGAGATATCAATATATGCTCAAATCAGTAGTCGAGAAGTTTGCGCACTGTTCACTTTGTGTTGTTATATACGGAATTCATTTCTTAGAATGATAGTCATAACTACTCGTTGAACGCGCGAGACATTCTTTACAAGCAATATCGTACGGTGAATCGCATTCTTTTACCCTTCACATCGCTACTTTCATAACAGTGCTTCAAAATATTCCGCAGTTCCATGAGGTATAAAGAATTGGCAGTGGCTTGACTTGGTTAAGCCTGGTAATTGCGAAGGCAATAGCTATGCCTAGGACTAGGTTCAGCTGGTGGTGTAGCTGGTTGTGGTGCTTGTGGTTATGCTTATGGTTATGCAGTGATTCACTCTGGCCATGGCATATGGTTCAACTATTGTTTATTGCAGGGTACTACCTGGTTATTCTATGTATAACTAGTAGCGAGGCAAGGAGTGACGTGCCTGCAACGATATACTTGGTTGTGGGTGACGTTAAGGCAGAATGTAAAACTGCCGCTCCGGCACCCGCTGCAACGGTATTCTTTACGCCAGCAGAAATAGAAGCATCCCTGGCGACTGCTTTGGTTCCACATGCCGCAAGGCCACCTCCTATAGTATCCAATGTTGTACCCTCGGCGGTAGCTGCGGCTGCAGCCCAATAATTCTTTTTAGCTTTAGGAGCATGTGGCACAACTGCAGCTCCGCGGTTGGTAGCTACCGCCTCGCCAGCCGACGACGCGAGTTGGGGCCCCTTTTTTTGCCGCAGAGGCGATGATGTCACTCCGGCTGTAGCACCCCTCGTGGAAAGAGCGGGAGTTAGGCACGGTCAGTAGCTACCGCCTTGCGCTCCGACGGCACGAGTTGGGGCCCTTTTTTTGCGGCAGATGGATAGAAGTCATTCCGGCTGTAGCGCTCCCTCACGGAGGGTGCAGTAGTTTGTCCGCGGCTGGTAGCTACCGCCTCGCGACCCCTTCCAACCAACACCAAAGGGCCAGGAAGAGATCACCGACAACGCCACATAATTGATACACAAGACCAGCACATCGGTCTCCGCATTTATACCGACGCCGCCCTATATCATGACGATGGCACCGGCATCACGTTTGCAGCCACCGCTTACTACCAAGAGGGTTCACAGCTGCACGCTACTAGCCACAGTGGTCGCAGGTACTGGTCCGCAACTGAACTCGAATTAACAGCCATCGACGAGGCCCTTCAACACTGCACCAAAGGAACAGATCGTTTCATCCACATCTACACCGACAGTCAAGAGGCTATAAAAACCCTGCAAGCCCGTTCTTACAAGACCTCAGTACAACACAGCATCAAAGAGCGCTGCCGATACCTGCGAGAGACCTCACAAGTCTCGGTACGAATTCATTGGACACCTGGACATCACGCACAAGGAACTGGGAACAGAATGGCCCACGAGGCCGCTGGCGCGCAGCTAGAGGAAGACTGCCGGCATAGCCTTGATGTGGGCCCGTCCAACACGGACCACCCTTACTGTTCTCCCGTCTCCTTCATCATACCGGACTCTGTCATCACGCGGCTTAAACATGAGCGGAGGGGTTTGTTGCGGGACCTTGTCCCCGGTATTACTCCTCCGATCCCTCCCGGCCTCTCTCGTCGAGCCCAAGTTCTAACTCACAAGGCGCGAGCCGGTGCAGCGTACACACCGGACATCCTGTGTCAATGGCGCCGAACCAAGATCAGCTGCCCCAACACCCCAACTGCCCTGCTGACTCCGTGGACCTGCAGCACTTGGTCTGGACCTGTCCTGTCCTGGCACGGCTGGCCTCCGCGCACGCTACACATCTGCTCACCACATTCAGAGTTACGATGACTGGACAGCCCCCAATACCAACGCCAAGCGCAAGCTTAGTGCCCTGCTAGACTTCATGTCGGAGTCTGGCGCCCTCAACCTCACCTAACCCACCCCCTTCCCCTCTAGGCCTCAGGTCATCCTCATGAATAAAGGTTTATGAATGAACTACCGCCTCGCGAGCCGACGGCGCGAGCTGGGGCCCCTATTTTTGCTGCAGATGGGATGACGTCACTCCGGCTGTAGCGCTCCCTCACGGAGGGAGCGGGAGTAGTTCGCGGTTGGCAGCTACCGCCTCGAGAATTGACGGCGCAAGTTGGGGCCCCTGTTTTTGCGCAGCTGTGCCTGGTGGCGCGCCAAAGGTCATGCTAAATTTCAATGGCAGCGACCGCCTCGCTACGCGAAGGGATGAAAAGTGATAGTAGTATTTCTTTTGCAATAAAACTTGATCGTCTGATTTCTCCACGCTGTAGTCCACTTTTCTATGGTGTACGGCAGTCGGGGCGTAGACGGCTGCCTCGCCGCCGTCGCATGGATCCGCGCCGGCGACCCCGTAAAGCTGCGAGTATTCTTCGGGTGGTCACCGTCGGCTTCGTGCGTCATGTTCTGCTTGTCGCAACAGGAACACCTTCATTGCTGGTTATGCGTCGTTTTCCGAAGCTGCGTTACAACAAGGAGAATGTCGAATTCGTAGCCTCTTCTGCAACCAGCCGAGTAGAAAATGAATACTATTCCTTCACGTGAAAGCCACACATATTGAGGCGTGTTGTCTGCTCTTTACGGAAGAGAGATGCCTTGGAAAATTAAAACCGCACCTTACAACATGAACGGCAAGAGATGCGGCTTGAAGTAGACACAAAATGAATGAATAAATAAAAAGCGGCTGGCGCATGTATGTGCACGGAAGCAAAAACAGGAAGGTTGAACTAAAGGGAGCTAAGGGACTGGGCAGAAATCTGCCGCCAGGTAGAAAGGAAACAAGAGGAGAAGCCAATGGATGGCTTCTAAAAGCTTTTCTGGTGTGCTACAATGGAACTGCAGAGGCATCTCCACTAAAGTGGTTGAGCTCAAAACCCGTCTTCGTTTTCACAAGCTCAAGTGTGGGCCCTGTTACTTCAGGAAACCAATGCCTTGCAAACAATTCCAGGTTTTTGTGGTTACGCGTCCCCATCGATGATTGACCGTCGTGTGCACACTGCTTTCCCTCCAGGAAAGGCGGCGGTGTATGTTGAGACACGTTTCCCTCACGTGTGCCTCTCTCTGGAAAACGTCTGCAACTCATACCAGGAGGTTGTTGGAGTTGCTGTTAAATTGCCAAAGGCAACTGTTGTGGTAGCGTCTTTTTACGTCAGGCCAGCAGGTGGCTCTCTCTCGCGTATTAATGTGGGCTGGCTGTTCACTGCGCGTAGGAAATACCCCAGTTGCCCGATTATAGTGGGAGGCAATTTCAGTGCTCCGCATCAAGATTGGGAGTATCCTACTTCAAGCCCTTGTGGTAGGCGTGTGCGGGACGCCTTCATTGATGCGTTATTTACTCTTCTGGACAATTCCGGCACAACAACGCGGACTGTTTGCAACAGCAGCACTGCCACATATGCTCATAATCTGACGTGGTGGTCTGGCCCTGGCACTCCTTCGTTGCGCATTGAACCTGTTTGCTGAGGGAGTGACCATCACCCAATCATCATTGGTGTTCATCCATCACAAGCACGCGGTTACGCCGTAAATGCACGGTGGTCAACTGGGATAATTTCCCCACTATTCTGCAAGATCTCCCTGTGGAGTCGTTACCACAGTTTGTTGACCGCATAAAAGGTGCGTTAGACATGGCTACAACTAGTACATGGACAGATGTCGATCGACTGGTTCCTGAAATCGGTCTGCTCAACTTGTGGGCAGCTCGCCGACAAGCTGAGCTGGTAGCTTCACGAGTCCCTACATCAGCTGAGGCACGTACAAGGGTGAACCAGATTACAACTAAGGCTCGCAAGTATGAACGGGATCTAGCACGACGGCAGTGGTATACCTGGTGTGAGCAATTTAATACCAATTTATCAAATGCATCTCTCTGGCGAACTTTTCGGGCAATGGAACAAGGTCGCCGTCGTCCCGACGCAGCGACCCCCGCATGCTTCGCAGCTAACCTGTCTCCGGACGATCTCGCCAGAGCACCAGCACGGAATTTTTTTTTCCAAAATATGATGTGTTGCCTCTCTCAGCTACCATTTCTAACGCTGTAGGGATTCCAGCACACGTAGGAAGACTGCTAACAGCAGACGACACCGATGACATTACCAGTCCTTTCTCCATGCCTGAGATGCTTGCGGCAATAGATGAGGCCAAACGGAAGACATCACCCTGTCCAGGATGCCATTCCATATGAAGCGTACAAGAATCTGAGTAACGCTGTACTACCTCAACTTCTGGACACCATTAACAAGGTATGGCTAGAGGGCTCTGTACCCGAGACCTGGAAATCAGCCATTGTGATCCCAATCCGAAAACAAGGGAAGCCACCGACGGATCTCGGCAACTTTCGGCCGATTTTTCTAACATCAACACTGTGCAAGCTGACAGAAAAATGTTAACCACACTACTGTCCTGGTGGCTGGAGCAGCACGGATTTTACCACCCCGCACAAATTGGCTTCCGTTCATCCATAGGCACTGAAGATGGGCTGGCTGTTTTAGCCTCGCACGTTCTGTAGTCAACCCGTAGCCGCAATGTGCGCACCATTCTCGCGATGGATGTCGAAAAGGCGTACGATAACATTAGCCACGACGCCATTTTGAATTGTATTGACACGCTGCATTTCCCTCTTAGGGTACGCACAGTTTCGTAAAATCATTTCTTGAAAACAGAAGATTTGCAATACGGCTTAATGGCGATTCCATCGGATCATTTATACCTGTTCGCGGTGTACCCCAAGGCTCGATACTGTCACCAACGCTGTTTAATATTGCCTTCATTCCCCTTGCTCGGCGCTTATATAATGTCCCTGAGGTCAATTTTTTTATCTATGCTTATGTTATTACGGTGTGGAGTACACACCAGGACATGTTTACTTAGGCAGCAGCTTTACAGTCAGCCTTAGTTATTACTGCCAACTATGTTAAATCTGTCGGCCTAGAGCTTTCCACGAGCAAACCTATGTTCACGTCGGTCGCCAACCGCTGGGGTCGCCGTAAACTCGCGGCGACGCCGATCCGTCTCCAACTATCTGGAATCCCCCTTCATGAAAGTGACATTGAAAATTTTGGGATTATCGATTCATCAGTTGGGAAAGGGAACCGCCCTACTTTCTCAGGCTTAAAAGCAGGCGATGCAGACCTTGAGTCTGATAAGACGTATTGCCCCTAAACGCGGTGGCGCTCGATCCCACGTCGCACGGCATTTGGTGACAGCGGTTCTGCAGCCACGCCTCATTTATCAAGCACAGTTTCAGCACTTGACAAGAGCTCAATAGGATTGTCTAGAAGCAGTAAATAGAGAGGCTATGAGAACCATTACTTGTCTCCCCCGCATCACACCGGTCGTGGCACTACAAGAGAACGCCCGGCTCAACACATTAGATGAATTAATAAAGCAACGCCGCCATGCTCGTAGCCTTAAGGCGACCTTTTTGTACTCACCGCGAGCACTCCAGGCCTATGCTACCGCACACCATATTGCCGCCGACATCGTCAGTTCTTCCCCCGTGGAATGTTGTTCAGCTGAGCGAAAACAAACATACTGACCTTCATAGACCAACGACATGTTATGCGGCATCATCCCTTCGTGAAAGGATAGCAGAGCAAGACACCAAGCTGCCCCAAGGCTCAATAATTGCATATGTAAATGCCAGCATTGACGGATGTGAAACAACTGCAATTGATTGTCCTTGTAAGACGGCGCTTAATAGCACATCCAGATATCAATTTGCTACACCTCCTTCTTCTTTCTGTGCTGAGCTGGTTGCTGTCCAAGAGGCCCTTCGCTCTCTCTCCGTCATGACCTTACTACCTATAGCTAAAATTATCATCCGCACCGACGCCCTACAAGCAATACGTCTGCTCCGACGCGTCAGTCGCAGCCCAGAAATCTGCCAGAATATACATCTTCTGGCGGCTCGCATCTCGCAAACCATTTGAATTGAGTGGGTCCCACGTGACCAACTCAGTTCTCAAGCCTCTGCAGATTCTGCAACCTACCAGGCGACTCTACCTTCCTCATTGACACGTTTCCTCACTATGGATGATGCCACTCTGCTTCTCACAAGACAGGAGTACCTCCGGCGCCGCACACGTGCTCTTGTCCCACCGTGTGCGATAACCCTCCCCAGCGATCTTACCCGCGCTGAGGAGGTTGCGCTACGGCGTATCCGGGTCGGGGTTGCCCTCACACCTGCGGTGACATGAACATGGCCGCAATATCAACATTTATGGCAACGTCCAGGATGTCCTGTCTGCAAGTCACCAGATCACGAGGCAGATATTCAATACTTGTGGGTTTGCCCGGAACTGAAGCCGACACGAATTCGGCACCTGACGGCAGCGGGCCTTTCGCCGAACAACCCATCTTCATACATTGCATGGCCTCAAGGGCCTTATCATCGCTCTCTCATGAACTTTATTCCAACAGCTAACCTTTTTTTTTTTTTCATTTAGTACCCCCTTGATTTTTTAGATATTCCATTAGGCCCTGACGCAAAAAACAACGTTATAAAAAAAAAAGCCGAGAGGCTCACAGCCACTGGCCTCAAGAAGAACTTCCGTGAAGTTGAACACACGACGTATACGATTATATTGTGACGCTCCTAAATGTAGAGAAGAGAAGATGAGGTCAACGAAGAAGCAGCTCGTGCTGAGAATCGCAAGTGGACACAGCTGGGTCTTCGACGCTCGTCCTGCGTCAACTGAAACCTCGCTTGTAACATCTTGGTGGAGGTGCTGGGTGTATGGCCACCAGAAACCCCGAAAACATATTCCCAGCTTGAACCGCGCCGATGTGGCCGTCTTGCTGGCCTGTCGCCATCTGCGTCTACCATGTCTGTTAACAACGACGCTCCGAGCTTCGTGCCTAGCACCTCGTGAAATCACCACCGGGAGCCGCGTTCGTTCACGGCCTCATCCAGCGAATACGTGGATGAGTGACTCACTCACTGCAAGCGGATGAGCCGTTACAATAAGTGGGACTCTTCCGCCCAGCTAGCTAACGTAGTCTTTGCGCTTAACGACACAGCCCTAACGGGGTACGACAACCACGAGCACACTTTCACCTCTTGAGACCGCTTTGTGGAAGAGATAAAAAAGTGCTTTGTAAATTCTGACGCGAAGAAAAACGAGCTGAACAAGCGCTCTCTCAAACAGCTCAGCGTCCTTGGGAAACGTGCACCAAATACATCGAGGAAGTCTTGAAGCTGTGCAAGCTTGTCAATGATCACATGACTGAAGATGACAAAGACGATTTTCAGCTTAAAGGGTTTGCCATACATATTTATAATTTCCTTATCGGCAACTCAAGCCTTGATTCAGTGGCTGACGTGATCCAGCTCGCCGCACGTTTGAAACGCTGAAAATACGTTGGATAACACAGAAGTTTGGACGTTTGGCAGGCGTTACGTCAGTGGCTGCTGATTGATTCATTGAATAAAACTTTAATTTCCACCGATTTAGGAGGCCCCCTACTCCCCGCTCCTGGCACGCAGGCCTGAGGAACGGGGGCTGGAACCTCCGCGACTAAGGACTGGCAAATATACATTGGTTATTCGTGGCCTCAGCCGCCAGGCGGACGGCTTTTTGCTGGTCAGCGGCCGCTGTTGACGCTGCTGACGTAGTATCGTCTGGCGATCTGGCCTCGACGATCCGTCAGACTGTTCACGAAGATGTGAGCCGGTCCCTAGAACAAGCTTGGGCCTTCTCAGTTCTGCTCCCGTCGCATCCGCCATGTCCACCTCCTGCAACCACCTTTATTGAGCGGACTTCGTTAATTCAGCCGACTTCGATGAATACCGGGGACAGCAGCAGCTTCGGCAGGGCAATACCGAGAACACCCCCAAGGAAACGGACCCGCTACTACCAGCCAACACATAACCAGTATGAAAACAGTCGGCGCGATGCTCTTAGTGGTGACTACTTGCCTGCGCCACCTTTTCGCAGACCTCCTGTGTGCTATCGCTGCTGCCAACCTGGCACTGGCCACCTCTCAAGATCATGTTCTCGCCATCAAGCATCGCGTTACGGCTACGACTCCATGAACTGCCCTGAGCAATAGGGTTACAATCCTGGCTCTTCTCGTCGTTTGCGTTACCCTTCTGATTCCGGCGACCAATGGAAAGCACCTTTGCGGGATATTTGACCGGTATTGAACAGAAGTATCAAACCACCTCCAGCTGCCCGCGCGCGGCGTTCTCTGTCGCCCCGGCGCGGCTCACCGCCGCCGGAAAACTAGTCGGTGCGACCAATGCGGGTCGCTGGACGTTCGCTGTTACAAGAGATACCCCCGCTTGTACTGATGCTGCGGAACAAAGTCAAAGTTTTAGTTGATGGTGTTTCTGTGATGGCTTTAGTTGATACCGGGGCCACGGTATCTGTAATGTGCGCTTCATTTAAGCGTCGCCTCGGAACAAGAGTTATTTAGGTGGGATAAAAGTGTTCAGGTTTTTGATGTGAGTGGCGAACCATTGCTTGCTGCTGGAGTGTGCAGTGTTAAGGTTTCTTTGGGTGGTGAAGTGTTCCACGCGGAAATTGTAGTACTAGCCCCATAAACGCACGACGTCATCCTTGGGCTCGGCTTTTTGAAGATGTGGGGCGCCAGTGACGACTGCCAAACTGGCGAGCTTAGCGTCGGCATATGTTAACCCTGATCTGATGGAAGACTCATGTTGTGATGTGAGTGCCTTTTGTGTTTCTGAAGATACCGTTGTGCATCCATCGTCGTGCTGTAGGTGCACAGGATTCCTGCCTTGACGCCACACTCGATATGTCTGAAGCGATTTTAGAACCGGTGCACCTCACCTGCATCAAGAAAAATGTCTTGATTCCTCATACCCTGGTGTCTGTTGCCAAAGGCCGCACTGCACTTTGGGTAGTGAATCGCTCTACGGAACCTTCCGTTCTTCACACAGGTTTGAAACTTGCATCCTGCAGTAAAGACCTGCCAATATAGGTTGACTTGATGAGCGACGCCATAGAAAAAGTAGTGACTGATATCCAAGATGAATCGCGATTGCTTCGTATGATTGACCCCTCGCTGTCAACGAAGGAGCGCCGTGCACTGATGGCCATTTCTGGGCGTCACCTGGGCGTCGTCTGGGCGTCGCCTGCTCTGGAAGAAAAACTACTCCTCAGCAGGTTCCCGCTTCTTGATTGTTGTTCTGACGAGCCTATACCACCTTATATTACAGGCCATGCACAACGACCCTAGTTTCAGTCATCTTAGAACTGCAAGAACGCTCCACCGCACTCAGGAGCGCTTCTATGAGCCAAAAATGCGAACAACTAGTGAGAGGTACGTCACCAGCTGCACCCAGTGTCAGAGCTACAAACATCCCACAAGCGTGGCAGCGGGGCAACTTCACCCCATTACACAACCCCGTGCACCATTTGAGCAAGTGGGTGTTGATTTCCTTGGCCCTTTTCCGCTATGCTATAATGAGAACCGTTGAATCATTGTTCTCGTGGACTACCTCACTCGATACTTTTGGACGGCAACCATTCCCGCGGTCTACGTGTATCAAGTCTCCTGCTTTATGTTTCGGGCAATAGTTTTCGTCCCAAACCACCACAAGTTAGTATCAGCAACCGTGGTCGCCAATTTACCGCCGACGTCGTGGAGGAGATGCTCCGTTTATGTGCCTGTCATCTTCTCCATTCATCACCCTACCCTCCCCAAACCAACGTTCTAACAGAACGCTCCAATCGTACGATTACTAACATGTTATTCATGTACGAATACGCAGATCATAAAAACTAAGCCCATGCATTGCCGTTCATTCTACGCTTTCAACATCGCCCGTCATGAGACCACTGGCTTTAGTTCACTCTTCCTGCTCTATGCTCGCCATCCACGATATGCCCTGGCCACCACCCTCCCGTTTTCATCCAGAAGTGATTGAAGATACCTCTGTACCCGAGACAATCTGCTTTGCCGAAGAAACCCGCCAGCTTGTCCGCCTTCGCATCTTAGCGTCCCACGATCACTCGAAAGCACGGTACGATGCCCACCACCGTCACTTTATTTACAAGCCTGGAGATCTTGCTCTGGTGGCCTATCAAGAAGCGGGCTCTGTCACAAGAGCTGCTGTGCCACTACTATGGACCGTTTGTCGTTCCTGCCCAAATTAGCGAGCTCAATTATCGCATCGCTCGCCTCACCAAAATCAGCCGTCGCTCTGCAAAACGTGAAGTCGCCCTCATCGTTCGTTTAAAGCCTTATCGATCACGCGACGACGTTTAAGTCGCCCAGCGGGCTTCAGCTGCGTCGGAGGAAGTGTGACGCCCATAAATGGAGACAATAGATGATAAGGTGGACGAAGAAGCGGCTCGTGCTGGGACTCGCAACTGGACACTGCTGGGTCTTCGACGCTCCTCCTGAGTCAACTGAAACCTCGCTTGTAACAATATGAAAAATGAAATGGATAAATAAAAAAATAGGAGCTGAGAAGTCGAGTTGAGAAAAGAGAAAAAGGGGTGACTAGATACAAAGCGATTACTGCCTTGAAAACATTACATTGATAGTGTACTTCAGGTTCGCCCCTTCACAGTTACATGTTTAAGTAGGCTATTGAGCTATTCATATGAGCCGGCCCATTTCAATGAGTTGAGCCATTCCCATCCGCTCACTTTAGTGAGTCCTTTGGCCCGTCCCTAATGTAGATGGCTCGTCCAGTCGGTGTTTAGATATACAAGCAGCACCCGTGGGCTCGGCGGTAGTAATAGCGCGACGATTTGGCGCAACTCCTCCAGCAAGTGTTTTTATAACATGGAAGGCAAGATGGGTTTCACTCAACAGAGAAGCGTTCAATTATATTTAGGACTGGTAGTATTAAGCGTCCAAAGCATTACTACAGAATGAACCCAAATGCGTTTTAAAATTGAAGACAAAAAGGCCACATACGTAGACACTTAGCCGATTATATTCGGAGGTCAGAAGTTACAAGGTGTAATTACCGTCTGAACATTTCAACGATTCTCGCAGAAATAGTGGGTCTTCAATGTCCTAATGCCTATTGTATAGCACACTCTACCTGCCGTATAGACGAAACCCAAATCTTTTTCAGGGCACCTTGAAGCGTGTGCTGATGCTCTTACAATGCGCTCATATTCTCAGCACGTATCAGGACGGTGGTCATGATACGGCGATGGCAAGCATTTAGTGTGCAAAGGTAAGCTCGCCGAAGAGGTGCGAAAGCCGACAAATAACATATGGCGTGCTATCAGTACGCAATGATTAGTCCCTTCAAGAACAAACTCAGTTGTTTAACCTCTGAAACCGAATAAGCTGTGCGAACCCACTTTTTCCAATGATGTGGCGTGGTTTGCTTGGTGGTGTCTAAGTGAGACAATAGCACATAGTGTCTGGCAAAACGTTAAGCAGATGTCAAGATCAAAGAGTCAAAGGGTTATCACTGACGATAAACTCGAAATTAGTACCACATATCACACGGTTAGGCGTATCCTCTAAGGCCGCGTTAGGCTTACCATAGGCGTTAGAGCTGCTATGGCAAACAAAGAGGCGCACGTAATTTTTCTTTCTCGGCTAAGGCAATTTATGACCTCTTGAGAACTAAAATAAGAACTAAAGTTTTGTGTTATCACATACAAAAAAAAAAACCTTTTAGTGCGCATACTGTTGCTAAATGCCCTATCTTGGTACATGCGTTGTAACGTGATTTGAATGCTGGCATACTGTTGCGTAGTGCGGCTCTCCACAGCGATAACAACGCATCATCTGTTTATTCTGCGTTCCTATTGCAGTGTGAACTCACTGTGCTTTTGTCATACCTTGAGTTTCCATGCACATGCTTATACAGTTTTGGCTATCTCCATCGCTGCTGACTCGAACGTCAGGCTCGGCTCTTCCCACAGGTGCCACTGCATTGGCGCGACATTAATGACGGAAACGAGTCTGTCTCGCAGTATGTCAGAAAGGTGCCGCGCTTGCCGTTCGCCGACAGCTTTTTCAGTGATGCCGTGTAATCGTTGATGAATTCACCTGGCTGGTGATGGCGACTGTTGAACTTGAAGCGCCAAACCACCACGGAAGGTTTCGGAATCAAGTGGCCGGAGAGTAGGAGGAAATCTCGTCTATTAAGACTTAGTCAGACGTCCTTGGTATCACCAGGCTCCTAAGTAAGGAGCATCTGTAAGAAACGCAGCAAGTCATCAACACTGACCTTTGCTTTTCCCGAGGGACGCTATTAGCGTAGAAAAACAGCTTTATTTTCTTCAGGCTCACAGTCCAGGCCATTTCTTTACCGTGGAACGGCTCCAATGCTCCGTAAACTGTCATAGTTGAAGATTATGTAGTGCTATGCCGAAAAATGTTTCACCTCGTCACCAGAATTGTTATAGGCTTCGTAAGTGCTGAGCCACAAGACGCCTATACCAGGGTCATCAAGGTGCCCTGAGAAGACTACGGGTAGAGGCGTCCAGAAAGTTAAATGCACATATCGCTAGCCGGAGACAGACTGGCCATACTAATTAGCTGTATGCGGGAAGAGCGTTTATATTCCGCTCCTTTTCTTCTTGCTTCTTCCCCAAGCTAACTGGTTCGGGAGCTGTAGAAAGGACACTCATGGCAATGGGCGACTCATGGGAGGCTGCTTTGAGTAACCGTCACACAGGTTTCGAGAAAGAAAGGAAAAATCTTAGGTCTATTGGATTAGAAAAATCGCCTCGGATATCAGGTATCAGCAATCCCGCGAAAAAGTTTTAAAAGTAGAGTTTTTAGATGTAAAGGTAAATTTTGCGGAAAAACTATATGAATATGTGTGGATATCATTTGACAATCGAATAACGTTAAAATTAGCCTGGGTATTTTTTAATGGAGGCGACTAAGGTGCACTAGTAACATATGTGAAGCGAAAAGGCCGATGGGTAGAGCGCTGATTCCAATAGTACTTCAGCGTACAAGGATGTGGCAATGTTGTAAGAACGGCTGTATAGAAAAAAATCTGAGCGCTTCGGTAAATACGCAAGATATAAACGCTCAACTTTACGGAGGAGTTAACAACTATAAATGAATTGTTTTATATTCTTACGGAGTGAGTCCTTCACTCAAGGCTGGATCTCGTCAGACGTGTGAAACCAGCTCTCGGTTGTGTTCAGCCAGGCCGCTTTTGTTTCTCACACTAACACTTTGTTCTTCCACTAGGTCATGTTCGCTCTCCCGTGATATTTCCCCCTGACACCCGAAGCCTGAATAGCGACTAATGCCGTCTCCCGAGAGTGGGAAGATTTAAGATGCGCGACGCGTAACACTTCAGTTTCCGTGGAACGGCGACTACTTTTAGTGACGCCAGCAATTTCACACTTGATGGCACTAATTCTAGTTACAGCGACATACGGACCATCGCAGTTGGCCAGTAGCCTTTGGTGTAAGTCTCGGCGGCGGACTCCACGCCAAAGCCAGACCATATCATCAGAAGCGTAGATAACATGCCAGTGGTGACCATCATACCACTTATTGAAGCGCACGTATGACGCAATGAATCAGAGTAGGGCAAACTGACAAACTTATACAGCCAAGGAGAGGATCTCGGCAACATCCAGATTTTCACTGGTGGAAAATAGGATTGTTTTCAGGATGCAGCGCGTCGGTCGAACATACAATAGGGGTTCAAAGCACTATATGTGGTCATTTTCTGAGTAGTTTTGTTGAAAGTATATGTAATGTAGTACAGTATTTTGTCCCAGTTCTTATTATCCGAGACCACATACATGGCAAGCATGTTGGTGAATGTCCCATCATAGCCTCCTTTATACTTTCTGTGCCTGGCAACTCCGCGCTCCTCGGCCGTCGTCGCCGCTACTCCTCCGTGGAGAAGTTACGCCTCTGGCTGCCGAAAGATGGCGACAAGGACGTAGGGTCTTCTTCGGGCCTCATCAGGCGAGTGCCGGGTACGCCGTGTTGAAAAGCGGTCCGAATAGCTTCGCGCTTTCGCTCTATCGTTGTTTCGTGGACTCTTCTGCAGTGTGCAAGGTCATGCTTCTACTTTTCTCTGCCTTCGGGTGCAGAAGGAATACTTATCCTTCCAGCGATCGCTGCGTAGTGTTCAGCTGCTTTGAGGCTTGTGCAAAAACGCCACAGCAGCAATACCTGCGTTTCTTAAGCATCAATACTGCAACAGTAATGTTAGATGTGCACGTGTGCTTTCTGGACTGAATTTATAATTGCTTCACCGCTTAGCACGTCTGCGTAGTGTGTTGGATGTGTTCCTGCCCAGTTTTTTTTTTTTTTTTTTGCAGTATACGCTAAGTACAAACTTTTGTGATAAAATAGAAACACAAGCTTTACCTATTGGAAGATGACTACTTTACAGTAAGTTGAACCGAATCGTGCAAAGCCTATATTAATTTTCCTTGTCAACTAAATCGCTGTGTCCCTCTCTAGCATCGGAAACCGCAAAACCGGTACCCAGCCGCATTGAGGCCTGTGCAAGAAAATAACAGCACCGGAAAATGTGTTTAATACGCGTCAGTAAGGTAATAATGATATTAAATATGCACGTGTATTTTCTGGACTGTGGTGCCAGCTTACTCCCTGGTTAGCTCGTCTGTGTGGTATGTTACATGTGCTCCAGCGCTGCATTTTTTGTTTCGCGAACTGCGCAATTCTGTGAATAAATAAAAACACAAGCTTTGCTTATTGTGACGATTACTTCAGAGGGAGAGAAACAGAAAGATGCAACGCGTATATTTGTCTTCCTTGTTTTTAAAGTAAAAAAAAAAACGTTTGAACGGCGCGCTGAATCATTGAAAGTAAAGCTGATACAAAAATATTTCTCCTTACAGATCTCAAGGCATACTGCAATTGAAATGCAGTTGTTCCATTCATCTGTGAATCAAACTGGCTTCTGAAGTGTCCTATGATTGACAGCAGCCACCGTGAACATTTTTTCTACTTGTGTCAACTATTCATCACATCACTTTTGGTACTGTTGCAGCACAACTGCTGTAGTGAAATGTGAAAATAAATGCTGGTGCCTTTTTTCTTAAATGTTGTTTAACCGCAGCGTAGGCAAGCATTAAAATTTTCTGTTACCAATGTCGCTAGCGGAGCAGTCATGCAGTTTTTCGAACCATGCGCAATTTCTCGAAACGGCCTCACTTAAAATGTCATAGCATTGGTGTCATTGCCTAACAAGTATCATGATCATTTGTTATGCTTAAAGAATGTCTGCCTTACAAGTAAATAGGCTGAATAGGCACCATTCATGTTTAGGGACAGTTATCCCGCGAGCGAATAACAGCGCTCCCGCCCTCGCGCCGACGTTCGTAGCCGTGCGCCTGGACACCTACGTCAGTGGGCCCTCAGCGACGGGAGTGGCAGCGCCATGCAACGTCACCCGACGGCGCCGCTGTATTGTTCGCGCGGCTCATTGACAGGCACAAAGAGTATAAATAAGGCTATGGTCCCATTTAAGATTTTTGTCAAACCGTTTCTCTGGAGGTGATACAGTGTTGATTGCCTATAGGTGAGTGTGCATATATTGGGAAGCTGCTCAGCGATATTGGGAGCGCATTGGCGGCCTCGGTCCGTAACAAGGAGGTTAAAAGATCATCTGGAGTGGAGGGGGCGCGTTAAAGGTGAGCCTGGCGTTCACCGGCCTTACAAGGAGAAAGAAAGACATATTGCAGAAGGGTCTTTTCATATACAGCATCCTATTCGTGGCTCTACCCTGCCTTGCATTTGTCTGATATTTTCAGGTTCTTTTATATCGCATTGGAAGAAATGTCAAAGAAAAAGGTGTAAACAGTCAAAGATTAATGCGTAGCATTACTGTGCCATGCGTGGCATGTACAGAAAGTGTGTAAATATGCTTTGTAGGTTATGTCGAGTATATAATAGCCTCAATTTTTATATCGTTGCATAGCTTATCGAGTATAATTGCACTAGGCTTATTTTATATCTTAATTAGTTACCGCTATTTAGTTCCTCGTAATACATCCATCTTTACGCTACATCATTGAAGTCATATATCTTTGAATAGCTTATATCATGCACTATAATATCTGCAGGTATTAGTTATGAGTGTCGATTAGATTATTACATTAACAAATGAACTTTAGGTTACAGCATCAAGTCATATATCGCTCGAAAGGTCTCTCTGAGTAGAATTGAAACTCAAGCCTTAAACTACGCAAAAATACGTAAAACCGAGCTAACGCTGCTCTCACTTGGTTAAAATAAACGCGCGACAAAAGCGAAACTGAAGCATTCAATGTTCACGCATTTACAACACGTGAGGAGTGTTAAGTGCCCCCGGCATATTTTACACCTCACGAAAGAAATCAACATTAGGCGCTTGGTGCGTCAGCTCTGTTAGCTATTGGCAGAAATAATGTGAAAGACACAGAAGCGAGAAATATTTATTTTTTCAGCACTTACTAATTTCTGTAGCACAAGCACAACTTTGCACAATAAAACAATTTTGGATTAAACAGCTGCCATCATATTTTCTCACGGGGCTACTCAAAAAGCTCGAAACATTTCGGATTAGTTCGCGCCGTGTTACTATAGTATTCAAATGCTAATAACCCAAATAAAGTAACACACTTATGTTGCGGCAGCATTATTAACGCAGGCAACGAAGGTTCCTCATCTGGATAAAAAACTTTCATGGTCTCAGCGAAGCATATGCACCGTAATGCAGATCTAAGGGAATATTCTCATGCTGAAACAGTACTCATCAATTGGGGTGCACTCATTTTGAAACTCCATTTACGGATGCATTATAAGCGTGGCGCAGCTCTATTTGATAGCGCGGGTAATTATTGTTTTCTGGTCGAAGAAGCCGTGACAAACTCCGGAAAACTTTATATCTTGCCGCCAATTACATCCACTCTTATCACAATGTAAGGTCTATGAAACATGAATATGGCAGTTTATATAAAGTATTTTAATGACAAGAGCACTTAATCAAGATCTCTCAAACGTACACAAGCGCAAGTGCTCGCGAAACGTGCGTGATGGGCTTCCGCTGGCCACGCCGGGTGCTTTTTGCGCCTTGCAACATGCCCGAAAGTCACTGAGCCGTCTTCGCCCGTCCGTGTTGGCGTCGATGGGGGATTGCTACTCCAGAAGTTCTAGGTAGCCTCCGTGGTATTTAAGCACTACTTGCGGTGGTCTATGCCGCAGTAGGACAAAGTTCAGAAGGAACAGCGATGGCTATTAAGCCCGCAATACATGCAGAGTTTTTTTTTTCCACGATTTTCGCGCGTCGAAAAGTGCCGCGCCGAAGTGACGCCCAGCTCGAGATACATGGAACGAAAAAGCGGCGCGAGCACCGCAGCGTATCCCTCGAAACGAAAGCAAATGCATCAGCAAGCGGAAATAACAGCAGAGCGAGGTACGTGAGAGAAGCGACGCTGTCCCTTTTGTTAAAATTGCGAAACGGCCTGATTATTGCAACGCTACTGTGCTAAATGTAGCAAGCATACAATGGTCGCACAAGGATTTCGCGGGCTCGAGCAAAAGAAGATACTTCGGACAGGCCGCTCAAATACCAGTAGCAAGGTTTTTTTTTTCTTTTACACATTTCGCTTCAAGGAGAAGATATATTCATAACGACCCGAGAGTAGGTCATACACTCACAAAAAAAGCGACATTCCGTGTTTCATAAAACATTTATTTTCACGATAATCACATTTCTGCGGAAAAACTGCCGCACACCTTGTCTGTCATGGCGGCCGTCTTGACAGCTGCCACTCAAACCGGAAATGCCAGTTTTCCACGCTCCTATTTGCTCGCGTCCGCGGCAGCTTCCGGTTGGCGAGGACGCCGCGACGCCCGCGCGTCAAATATCTGGCAGGGCAAGATCGGCGGCAGCGCGAGTTTTTTCCGACGCCGGACGTAGAGTGCGCGTCGTCAGGCGGAAAAATGCCGCCTTGACGCGGCCAAACCGCTCTACGCTTTCCGGGATTTACACGGTAGCTGATGGTAGAGCAGCTGTTTGATAACACCGAGTAAGGTAACCTGCACATACCCAATCCACCGATTCCTGTTTGGAGGTTTGGGAAATGGTTCAAATATCTCAATTAGGAAAATAAAATTATTCCTCCTAAATAAAGCTATTTCTCCTCCTCCTCTTCCTCTCAATTGGGACCTGCTCGAACGGACTGCTGAAAGGCATAACAAGATGAAGTAGCCTAGGTGCATGAAGCGGATGTAGGACGTTTATAGCGCTGACACTACCTGCCGCTGGTTACAAGTAGTTCTCCCCTGAAACCCATTCGATGCCAGTTAAACCGCTTTTGAGCTCGACGGCTTGTGCGACTCGATGTCAGGCGTCCGGAAGAGGCGTCGCCATGCATCACACGCAAAATAGAGGAGCACGGATCCCCTGGAACAACGAGAGAATATGGTGGGCCCGGATGAGCGTAGTTCTTTCCCATAAGAGACCATCGCGGATAAAGGAACTGCCTTTAACTTCCTTATTCTGCGCGGTAGCAAATAAGGGCTGTAGGTCTGATAGGAAAATTGGAACTTTGGAAGGAAGGATATATTGGGAATTCAATATAGCGGTTGCACGTACAGTTGTAGACCTTGAATGTTTATTCCTTATTTAACGATTATTATGGGAAACTATTTGGAAGCAGCAGGGCCCAAAATGAGAGACCAAATTACAGCTGCCTTGCTCGATGTGTTTTCTCAACCGGAGAATGACCGGCGTGCTGTATGGTGAGACCTGTCTTTTAAGGTGTGATTCGAGCGACTATTTCTGAACTCAAGCGTCAACAATCGCTTTGTTCGGATGAATTACTAGCCCATACTATTAAAACGTTTGCCATGTTTTGCACCTGTTATTGTGAATTTTTTTCTAGGCCTCTTGCACAGCTAATTTTCTGCACCCAACTTTCTTTCCGGACAAACTGCGTTAATGCCTAAGAGCACAGAGACCAATCGGCTTATGGCTATAGAAGTATATAGTTCAATTTCCTTTGAAATATAAATTGGAAACATTTTACTAATGTTCTTGGTGTCTGTATGCGGCTAGTATGCACAAAACCTATTAGGATCACACCAGGTATGTGGTATTAGTGGCCGCAGTTCAAAAAAACATATTCATAGTACACGTTCGGTATTGGAGACTATATCAGATGATACTGACACAGTATTTATAATTTCAGTTGACCTTGCGAAGGCATTGGATTGAATCCGCCAGGGTCTGTACTTCGAGATCTTTGAGCATAAAATGATTTGTTATATTTTGCTCAACGGCATAAGTCTGTGCTATAAGGAGTCCTATGGAAGGCTAATTGTTAACAAAGAAGTACCCATACTTAATCCAATATATCCACTTCTTCGCCAATGTTGTCCATGATCGGCTATAATGTTTGCCCAATATAGTGAACCCTCTTATCTCAGCGATATTACACCGTAGTTCATGTTTTCTCCTTGGCTGAATGTGAAGTTCACACTTTGGCCCATGTTTATGACGTCGCCCTAAAAGACCATTTTCAAGGTTTTATAATTGACTGAACATTTCTGCCAGGTATAAGGTGCGGCTTTTATATTAAAACGTATCTAATGCATTAAGGCTGAGTCAGTAGGGAACTTAGATTCTGACCGTCATTCACTATGTAGGAGTCCGTCTACAGCAGGTTCGCAAAAGTTTATCATATTAGGATTCAGAAACATTTGCTATGAGGCGCAGAACTCATGCTTAGGTCAGGAACTCTCTGTGTTTTCTTGGCCAGAAATGTGCGACAATTCTTCTTGCAAAGCTTGCCTAGATCCTGCTTGTGCATTGTGCGAGAACTACTGCGCTGTCTATAAACAGAGTATTTGCAACTTTTGAGTGATGTCCCTAATGAGGAACATTACTTCGTGACAAGCTATTTCTTCATAAGCAGCGCGATGGGACGGTTATATTTTTCGTTTGTGTATCAACTTGTTTTGCATTCTTTTCGTTTTTGAACTGACAAGTCACTACATTTGTAGCTATTCTCATTCGCCGCCGCAGTGCTCATTTGTCTTAATTATTCACGTCGAGTAAGCAGGCTAGTGAAGGAAACCCTAGGGGCACCTTAAGGAAATCGCGGTCACCTTCAATAGCCTCATAGCCTCATATCATCATTTTGATTTGATTCCCTATATTTCCTCTCCTGAAGGTAGCGATTAACCCAGGTTCTTACTGAGTCTTTGTTGCCTATACCGCTGAAACGACGGCCTTTTCAGGGGTTTCTAGATATAAATTATTAAAGCGCGTAAAGCACATATGCATAAAATCTTCAGATGTCTAGTTTTTAAATTCAGGGTTGGAAGCATGCTCGAGCATTTCGGAGCAGCTTTGGGAGTAGTAGTAAACCCGTTTTGGAGCAGCTTTGGAGGAACAAAACGAGAGTTTTGGAGCATATTAGTTATGTCTTGGAGCACCTTTCTAAGGTCACAAGCCTTTCATAATTGCAGTTTTCTTTTTCTGAAATACAAAATGTCAAATTTATTTCTTTTTATGCAAGGTCTATACCTTTTCAACTTCGCACTCACCTCTGACAAAGCAAATGGCCAAAGCATGCAAAGATATATAACGTGCACGAGCCTAATTTAGCAAATATTTGCAAAGGCTAGCAGCAAGCGTAAAGCTTGCTGGTGCGCTTCATAACTGAACATCTAGTCTGACGGTCGTGGTCGGACCTAATGTTTTTGCCTATTTTGACATGATTAATTCACATGTAGAGTCTACCACTTCGATGCGTTCATGCAGCGATACTAATTTGGAGTTCATAAAAATGGGCATTACATTTCCGCTCTTTATCTTGTGCACATCTATTTTATTTTACTTATTTAGCATACACCTCAAAGCCCGCAGAGGGCTTCAACCCTCCAGTACTCCCCTCAGAAACCTCCAAACGTCGACCTCACGCGGGTACGTTCCCCCGTTGGGAAAAATAGTGGCAACCTTTGGGAGAAGGTTGCTCATCGGCAAAATACCCAATGTCCTGCACCGCTGGCTTCGTATGACCCCACTGCCTCGCGGCGACACGATGTGCTCTGTATTGATCTGCTGCTTCGGCGCTCTTGTTCTCCGACATCAAGAAAAGAATTCGTGCGGCACGGCAGCCGTGACCGGACTCCGGAACGTTGCGGAACCACCACAGCTGTAACCGCCTACCTGATATTTCAGTGAACGGAACCTAGGCGACAGCGCTCGTGGATACCGGCGCTGAATATTCTGCACTCAGTGGGCTCTTCGCCGCTATACTGAATATGGTGACCACACCCTGAACGTGCCTGCAACTTTATACTGCAGGAGACAACTTGATCACAACAACATTCACATGCATGTCTAGAGTAACGGTGCAAAAAGAAACGCACCTAGCAAACTTAATCGCACTTGCCCATGTTCCCTCAACTTATTCGTTGGCATGGATTTCTTCACAGAAAGAGAAGTTAGAACCTCAGTCCGCACGAGGCAGCGGAGGTGGCTTAGCTACAGAGCAAGTAGCAGGCTCGTGCATTTTCGTTTCCTTCTTCCAACAGCTACAACAACAAGAAACTTCTCCTCCAGCCTCCCCGCCTGGGTGGCGCAGTAGTAAGACGCCCGACTACTGGGCCGGAGTACCCGGGTTCGAACCCGACCTCGGCGGCTGCGTTTCGATGGAGGCGAAACGAAAAGGCATCCGTATGCTGTGTGCTGTCGGCCTACGTTAAAGATCCCCAAATGATCAAAATTACTCCGCAGCCCTCCACTATGGCTCCTCTTTCTCTCTTTCCACTTTCACTCCCACCTTCCTCCCTTCCCTTATGGTGCGGCTGTGAGGCGTCTACAGAAAAACAAGTGAGACAGTTACTGCACCTTTCCCTTCCTATAAATAAATGAAATCAATCTCCTCTAGCCAATCTTCGCTTGACACTAAATTTGACCAACAGGTCACCATGACCTAATTGAGGGTGAGTGGCCGTATAAAAGTATGCTGCCCTTTCTCTAAAACCTAACCTAACGGGAGAGACATTTTGATGGAGGCGAAACGAAGAGGCGTCCGTGTGCTGTACGATGTCAGCGCACGTTAAAGATCCCCAGGGGGTCGAAATTACTCCGTAGCCCTCCACGATGGCTCCTCTTTCTCTCTTTCCACTTTAACTCCCATCTTCCTTCCTTCCCTTACGGCGCGGTTCAGGTGTCCACAGACACAAGTGTGACAGATACTGCGCTTTTCCCTTCCTGTGAAACAATTATTAACGGGAGAGACAGTCCTGTGTAATTCCATGTCAGCGCATGTTAAAGCCCTCAGGTGGCCGAAATAACTCCACGGCCCTCCACTGCGGGACCTTTTTCACCCTTTGCGCTTTCACTACCACAATATTCCCCTCCCTCAAGTCTGATTGATCATAGGCATTTCTTTTCGTATAGACAAATTGACAATTTATGAGAAAACTATGAGAACCTGAACTGTTTCGGTCAGGTGTAGGCGCCCGATTTTCCGTGGTGTCCACTCGAAAATATAGGGCACCTTCTTTTTCCCGAAGCCTAACGTTCATTATAAAAAAAATTGCGATTGAAGGCGGTGTTCCAAAGGCTACTGCCGCATCACTGAGAGCTTACGTTCTATACCCAAGTTCAAGCTATGCTGCAATGCTCATATTTTTCAATACCAGTAATAATAATATTAATTGGCTCACAGGAAATGAAAATAACAGTATCTGTCACACTTGGCCTCGGCGACCGCTTTACGATGGAGGCGAAAAGCAAGGCGCCCATGGGCTGTGCGATTTCAGCACACGTTAAAGATCCCCGGTAGTCGAAATTTGCAGAGTCCTCCACTACGGCGCACTCATAGCCTGAGTCGCTTTGTGACGTTAACTCCACAAAACACACAAACTTGTTCTGTGGACGCCTGAACCACGTCATAAGGAAGAGAGGAAGGTGGGAGTGAAAGTAGAAAGAGAAAAAGGGAGCCGTTGTGAAGGGCTTCGGAGTAAAAATCACCGGGGGATCTTGTGCACTGACATCTCACAGGGAAAAGCAGCCGCCGGTGAAGGCAAAACGCAGATTCGTCGGTGTGCTATGCGATGTCAGCGCTCGTAAAAGTTTAGGTGAGATTTCGGTGACTGAAAGGCGCTTTATGTCCGTTTTCGGTGGACATGTAAACCCTGTCGTGAGAGGTGGGGCACCGCGTTTATACAAGACTCCATTTTGAAGCGAAAAGGTTCCCTACGAGAGTGGAAGCCGAGCTTTGCGTATGCCGAAGCCGCGACCGAGTCAGGTCACAGCCAAGGCCAGCTGCGCAGCCCCCTCACCAAGTTCTGCCAGAGTTGGCTACCAACGCTTAAGAGGTGAGCGACTCGTCCTCATTAAAAAAAAAAAATCAGTCCCCATCCGTGAATCGAAGCTCCATTCCTTGGATCCCCAGCCGTGTTCTTAACCGCTGTGCCACGCCCCGAGTCATGAAACGCTCTGTTTGATTCCGCTTGTCTACTGTGAGGATGATATCGAGATTTTGCGAGTGACAGATACTGCGATTGGCGCGCAATCTGAAAGCCATCATCATCATCAGCCTGACTATACCCACTGAAGGGCGAAGGCCTCTCCCATATTTCTCCACTTAACCCGGTTCTTACTATCTGAAAGTACCAAAGACTAAAATAGTTAAGTCACTCAATTAAGGTGACGTCTAGGATGTGACGTCACCAATCTGCCATCAGTTATGAGGGCCAAGCGGAAAAGAGTGAGCTCCAACGCCGACAGGCGGCGTGTCTTGCCTTCCGCGAGTGACAGATGCTGCACAATTTCTTTCCTGTAAATGAATTATAAAACATTGGTGAATTTAAACGCGCTCAACATGGAAGCCAAGGAGAGTTTAGCTGCTGGCGAACGGCAAAGAAGGCTGGAGAAATTAACTACTGATTCCGAGATAGCCACTGTTTTTCGCTGTGTATATCCAGGTATAGCAGAGCTAAACCATCTTTCAATTTTGTCCAGCCACATTTCGAACGCTTCCTACAAAACGCAAGCCGGAACTGAGGTATGGCGACGTTTCTCCAAACGCACGCACTGTATACGATCTTGCCTAATAATTTGTAAAAATTAAAGCAATGTTCTCTTGTTTAACAGGAGCACTTTAGAATAACTCATGACCAGGTGTGGCCGAAACTCTGCTTTTTTTCCTCTTATCCTGAAACATTTTTCGACTGCAGGAGCTTTTCCTTGTTTGCGCATAGTGTTGAAATTCACGGAATTGGGGACGTGACTCAGCGTGAATATATCATGTGACATTCTATTTTCATGCTCTTATGCGCATGTGGTATGGCTTGCGAGCGCAGAAAGAGTGGATCTGCGGCACGCAGCTGTCACAGTTCCGCGGAACGAGCGTAAGCACTCGACGAGTTGCTGATTTGAAACAAATCGTCAACACCGTTCCGGACTGTGAGTAAACATGGCTTTCCTTGAAGATGCCTTTTAACTCTCGTCTTGCAATTTACTACTTATCAATAACCTCTGGCGCGTGAGGGCGGTTGTAATTTTTATGGTTAGAAAGTGCTATAAACATTCTGCATGTTGGTTTTATTGTAATGTCTCGTTGCCTCACCCTTTACTTTATTTGATTTCACCCTTTCCCCGAATTTCTGCATCTGATTTAAAAAGAAGGAATTATTGAGAATGAAACAGAATCCTTCGTTAGAAAAGCACTTAACTTGCAGCTTGAAATAATTAGTAAAGGGGTACTTACATGTAAAGGTTTTAGAGCGCAATGTCTGTCTTCTTTGTTTCGGTGGAAATATTCAGTTGAGCAACTACGCGTTATTGCTTGCATTGGAGGGAAAGAAGAGTTAAAAACTTAGGTTGACGATAAGCTCTCTGTTGAGGTAATTGTATCAAGCTGACACATCTCACTGTAAATTGTAAAATTTCCCATTGTCACATCTCTACAGCTGATTGCATGCGCTCAATTTGTACATCTCAGTAGTGACATAATGCTCAAAATGACGTAGGCCAGGAAAATTCCCGCCGAAAGCTAAAGTGAAAGATATAGAAGGCTCTTACGATTGAGAAAAACGGTAATAAAGATTAACATAGTATTCTGTTAAAGAGATAAAGGAATTTAACCTGAAGTTTTAAGAGAATACTTAAGCTTATCACGTAACAAAAATTGTCCAGCATTGATACCAATATTTATATTTTTTCTCAAATGCTTTTTTAGTATATATGTATTAGTAGTATTCTGCCATTATACATTTTATTACAGCGTCATGCTTTGTGCAACTTTGGGATGTATGGTGGCGTCTTAGTTTTGAGCTGTACAAGTCCTGCATAAAAAAAAAATTCCACCAACGTCAAAGGCGCCCTCAATTTTCTGATTTAAACGAAATGAATAAACGCATCCAGATTAGTTATTTTTGAAGAGCAATGCAAATTTTCAGAACTTTGGGGACGCTACACAATCCTTAAACGTCGATGCAATATCTCTGCCAAATAGACATTACGCTTTGTTGGAAAGCTTGAATAATTATTTGCTGAACTATAGTACTATTAATTTGTGCTTAGTAGTAGGGCTTAAATGAGCAACTAGAAGTAGTCTATGCATTATAGCAGAATAGAGCAACATTGTAGTGCTACATAACAGGGCTGCTTATTTGTGTTAAACAGTGGTATTTACCTTAAAACGTTGAGCTTAATATGATACGGCTATCTTGCTGACTACGCGGAACGAGATTGCAGCATATGGCCCTGCCGCACTACGCCAACGCCCTTAAGTGGCATAAGCGTACCCTGCCTGGCATGTGATCGAAAGGTAGCACTTAGATTCCACTTGAGCACATTTTTTCTTTTCGGCTAAAGTGCTTTTCTTCTTTAAGAACTTTTATTTATGTAGCTTGAGAGAGATTGTAACTCTGTGGACAAGGTCAGAACAGTGAAGAACCGTATGAATGCCGTCGAGAAGCTCGCCCATCAATCAGTTCTCGATAGTGTGACCTGACAAGAACCATCTGCCACAGCAACTACAAACTAAATAAATGAATTCCTTGATTGGTGGTGTGAGTTAAGGCGTCACAAAGCCACGTGGATGACTAAGCGCAGATTGGTCGATGGGTGTGTAGCCCCACCCTCCTCACTCTCCTGACCAATAGTTATTTTTCACTGAATGAATGGCAACATTTTCTGCGGAACATGATAATTGCAACTCACCAATTAACGTACTGTACCACCCTAATGAACAGAGTATCGGTGCCGAGGAGATCAAAGGGAAGGTTCTGAGTTCTGTCTCCATTTTTGATTCGATGCTCTGTGTTATTCTGGACGGACAAAATGTACGGTGCCTACATCCTTTTGTAAGCTTAGGCGGAGGTACTCGGACGTTGCTAGTAGTTGGTGACAACTTGCTCTAACCTCGAAAACCGTTTAACGGTTGCACCTTACTCTCCTATATGGTGCGATTCCAGTGACAAATGATCTCTGCGGCAGCGCTTTTCCCGTGTCTGAGGACAATTGCGGTGTCCTATTAAGACACAAGAAACTCACTGTACGCGACGGTGTGCAGTACCTCTATTTTACATTCCAGTGACAGTCTGTGGCCGTACCACATCCGATATGACTTTTTTGATGCTCAGACAACCCGTGAAAGGAGCACTACTTGTGGCAATTTTCTCTTTGATATGGGGTAAGTTCAAAGATTTTCATGGCGGAAATAGACAAAAGTGCAGCTCAAATCCTTTCTTACACGTGATGCCGCCTGTGATTGAACGAATCGTTGTCTGTTGAGAGTCAGTAGCGCACTGGAAGCCGCAAAGCTTTGAACATTTCAGGGCTTCTCAAGCAGGATAGTGCTTGTGTGGAAAAAATTGTCGTTTTAGAAAAAGAATCTAAAAACAATTACGGCTTCCTCAGCTTATCGTGGTTATCACCTGAACACGAATTTTTATGCAAAATTTGGGCCGTGTAGAAGTGTCCTAAAGAAACGTGTAATTTTTGACATCTTTCTTTGCTGGTGTTATCCCGCCTCATGTGTGATACACTCCTTCCTCCTCCCTCTTGGAAGCTCTGAAGCCATATTTATCGAGCATGCAGCGTATAGGGCAGCGTTGGTTTCCGTAGTAGCTCTAAACGTTTTGCTCAACTGAATGCTCCTGTCTAGCTTCAAATCAGGCAGGTGCAACACTCCCTGGGAAAGCGTTCAATTTGTTTACATTCAGATATGGGAGTCTTCTTGTTTCTAAACAGCCGCCAGCGTTCCCTTGAAGCAGCGAGTAAATATGGCCTCGTTGACTGCATAGGAATTCCGCGTGAAAAGCGAAAAAGAATAAAGCCTTGTCAATTGAAAAAACAGTAAGGATTATGCGATATATGACATTCCTATGGACGTCATATGTTTGACGGTTGACTAACAGTGACAGAAAACTATTTTTCTATCATTGTGCGTATTAGGAGGACTAAACTATTTATGAGTTTCTTTGCGTAATGAAAAGACTAGCTGTCAGATCTGAAGTGAAATAAACGTTTTATATCAAAACATTGTAAATATGAAGCTGGGCCTATATGTGTGCATGTAAATAAAATGCTTAGTGAGAAAAACGTGCTCTACATTCTTGTTAGACACCCTCCCTGAGAGGTCGACGACAAGTGCGGGACGCCAATCGGCCTTTTGTTTAGGAAGTGAATATTCCCCTTTTATGTTATATGTTAGCGTCATGCTTAGGTACTTTTCTGATTGGGAGTTTTATGAAGTGTTAGGTCCACAAAACACTGTATAGAAAGAATCCTGTAGTACCCCATGCTTCAAAACACGAAATTGAAATATTCAGAATGAATGTACTCACACTTAAGGAGCATTTCACGCCTTATGAACAGCCCTTACGTCGTTCCGCGTTACGGAGGGTGTCTAGATTTCCTCTGTACATTCTAGAAATTGCTACTTTAAGCCACTGTTAAACGCGTGAGAGTGGACTGACTTTATTTGCTGGTAGTTACAAAAAAATGCAAACGACACAGTACAGTTGACGTTGTCTGTATTATAAAACGTGAGAGTGGAACATTGCAAATTATGGTGTCAATATGCATATTCCCAATGTTTTTGAGAACGGATGCTTTCTGTGGCAACAAACGTACCAAGAAAAAGATAATAGGAACAATTTTGTCCGACATTCATCGCTACGAAACCCTGAAGATATTTGGTATTGCTTTGAAATATGGAAACTGTTCGTACCCTCCAGCTTATATTATGATTCTCTGTTTGGACCGCAGTTTCGGAAGTACCAGCAGGGGCGACCAATCAGCCGTCAGAAGAACCATCGAATTCCACAACTTCTGGCTCGTCTGTAGCGTCCAGCAATGGAACAAAGGATAGCAGTGGAGCAGGAAGCATATCTACGGGAGGGCTTTCAGGCAGTGGCAACTCTTCAGCGACTTCCCCTCAAATTGAAATAGCCGTGCTCGTAGTCCCTGGAAGCAACACAAGCTCAAGTAACAGCTCCCCGTCTAGTGGCTCAGAAAGCACGAATGCTACCGTAACATCAGGTAAACTTACTGTCAACGTCACAGGGACAATCGAGCTGACAAATAACACATCTGGGATTCCGGGCTCTGGAACAGGTGGGGATGGAGGCTTATCTGTGGGAGGAAATATACCACCAGGTGGACAAACAAACACCGGAAGTGGCACTGGGGGAGGAACTCTGACCACGGGAAGTAGCGGAAATGCGGGATTGCCGGGCGCTGGAAATGGGAGTGTTGGAGGTGTGCCTGGAGTTGGAAGCAGTGGCACAGCGGGAATTCCAGGCCCAGCGAGTGGTGCTGGAGGCCCTATTGGCATCGGAAGTACTGGCACAGGCGGAACCCCCGGAATCAGTAGTACTGGAAACATGTCGGCTACTGGAGGCAACGGAGTCGGCTTAGTACAGCCGAGCAGTGGAACCGGTGGTCTTGGAATACCGTCCACTGGAGGCGGATCTGTTGGAGGTGTTGCAAACTCTGGAATGACATCGCTGCCAGCGAACGCAACAAGCAGTGGCGGAACTGGAAATTCTGATGTTAAAAAAATTGATGTTGTAGTTGAACTAAAAGGCTCCGACACAAACAGCGGCGGAAGCGGTTGAGAGCTTGGGCAAAGGTGTGCATTTCGCGCAGAAAGTTATAAAATGTGCGTTTCTTAGAAAAAATGTGCTTAAACCGGGAATCTCAAGCTACAGCTATATTTATACCAGACTTGCAGAACCTTCCCTCAATAATGCAAAAAGCTGCAACAATAAGGACGCTTTCAATCAATCAATAAATAAATAAATAAATGAATAAATCAATGAAATTATTAATCTCCAGTCAGTCAATTAATCCTTTAATGAATCTTTGTAGAAAGAAAAGACAAAATTCAGATATATATTCTATTGTGCACTTGTAAATATATCAGTGCTTTTCACGGTAAAAAGCTTCACACTGTTTTTTTTTTTGTTATTTACAAGATGACAGTTTTGTTCAGAAATGTTATTAACCCTTGATGTCGCTGTAGCCTGTTATGCTTACAGATGTCAAACTAGCATTGTAAATATTGAAGAAAATAAAACACAGAACAAGCTCTCCAGATCACGAATAATAAATATTATTCGCTATTGTACCATGCTGTCAGTGCTGTTATTCTGGCATTAACTTTGACTACAATAGAGCGTTAATGCCACCAGCCTTTAATCATCATAGAGTGTAGGTGTTGAAATGTTTGGATGTAATTATTTAAAAATGTTCGAATCATTATTCTGACAAGAAAAGGTGGAAACGTAAGGCCACATGCCCGCGGAGGTTTAAACGCAGTTCGGCTCCATTCTGCACGGAAATGACCACTGAACAGATCTACAATCAATCACATGCGAAGTTCATTAGTCCACGCCTTCGTCACTTCCAGTCAGCTTCGGATCATTTGGGTGGCACACTACACAGCAGCTCGATGAGATACGCAGATGCAGTTTGGGGAAAAACAACCATCCATGGGCATCCTTGTAACTTCGTGGCCAACAGGCGCGTGGCGAGCAGAACATCATGCCTGAATAATGTACTTATGCGCAAAAGACATCTACTGTCATTTCACGAGCTTGATCTCGTCGTGCAGCAACAGAAGCGCTGATGACATTGTCCGGGGTGGTATCAATCGACCACAAGCCGCGAGGGCCTCGCGGCACAGCATGACGAAAGCGTCACCAACTAGGCGCAAGTGCTCCAGTGGCAAGTGCTCGAGGCCCAAGTTCTCCAGTGCCAGAAACCAGAACTCGCGTTGGATATCGCAATTCAGTGGTGGACGAGCTTTTCTTTGGTGCATACATAACTGACGATCATCTGTAGGACCATGGGATGTCGAAGGTGCTCGTAAGAAGTCAGCAACATGGTTAGAAAATAGTTGAGGCCGCTTAAGGTATATGCCGTATTTCAGAACGCGAGAGTTTCATATATACATAGTGCATCAAAGGAAATTCAAAAATTCATAAGAACAGTGAGTTCGAAATATAAAAATAACAATTGCTGGAATGACTTTCTGCCACGGCATATATAGTTTGCAATAAGTTATTCTATCTATAGAAATATTTAATTAAATTACCTAGTTATTTTTTTTATCTCAATTAGTGGTCAGTCTTTATGGACAGTTCGAAGCCGTCAGCAAGACGATGCCATCTTGCATTCTAAAGCGAAGAAAAAAAAAACATTTTCTAAGGACCTGCAGCAAGATAAAATCCGGTTTACTTCTTTACGGTTTACCTTTCTGCAAACATTCACAGTGGGTTAGCCAGAACAACGGTCAAATTTCACGTGATAAACACTATTATGCCATTTGAATGCTGCAAGCCCTAACCAAGCTTCATCATAATCATCATCATCGGCCTGATTATACCCACTGCAGAGCGAAGGCCTCTTCCATATTACTCCAATAAACCGGGTCCTGTGCTAGCTGCATCCCCTTGACATCTGCGAAATTCTCATCTGCCCACATAACGTTCTTCCGCCCCCTGCTACGCTTTCCTTCTCTTGGTATCCAGTTTGTTACCCTAAGCGACCATCGATTAACCTCTCTTCGCGCTACATGTCCTGCCCATGCTAGTTACTTCTTGATTTCCACTAGAATGTCAGTGACTTGAGTTACTTCCCTGACCCACTCTGCACGTTTCCTATCTCTTAACGTTACCCCTACCATTTTTCTTTTCATAGCCCTCTGCGGTGTCCTCAACTTAAGTAGAGCCCTCTTCGTTAACCTCCACATTTCAGCTCCATAGGCGAGTACAGGTAAAATATAACTGTTCTATACTTTCCTCTAGAGCGATACCGGTAATCTGCTGGCCATAATTTGGGAGTACTTGCCGAATGCACTCCATCCCAATCTTATTCTCCTTGTTATTTCCCTTTCGCGGTCCGGATCTGCGGTTACTACCTGTCCTAAGTAGACATATTCGCTCACTACTTCCAGTGCTTCGCTACCTAACGTAAACTGCTATTCCTTCCCTAGGCTATTCAACGTAAACTGCTATTCCTTCCCTAGGCTATTCAACACCACCTTAGTCTTCTGCATATTGATTTTCAAGCCAATCTGTCTACCGTACCTGTCTAGGTCATCAATCATTATTTGAGTTCATCCCTCGAGTGACTTAGCAAGGCAATGTGATCAGCAAATTGCAGATTACTGAGGTATTCTCCATCTACCCTTATCCCTAATTGCTCCCATTCCAAGTCTCTGAATACTTCTAAGCAAGCTGTGAATAGTACTGGGGAGATTGTGTCTCCTTGCCGAACACCTTTCTTTATGGGAATTTTGTGACTTTCTTTAGCAGAACTATGGTTGCTGTGCAGCCACTATATATATATCTTCCAGCACTTTCACGTACGGCTCGTCTACCCCCTGATTTCGCAATGCCTGCATCACCGCCAATGTTTCAACTGAGTCAAATTCCTTTTCGTAATCAATGAGTGCTATGTATAAGGGCTGGTTATATTAACAGCATTTCTCTATCACTTGGTTGTTGGTATAGATATGATCGATAGTAGAGCATGCTTTCCGAAAGCCTGCTTGATCGTTTGCTTGGTTGCAGTCTAAAGTTTTCCTGATTCTATTAGCGATTAGTTTTGTACTTTGGATTACTTATACATAACAAGCAGTAAGCTGATTTGTCTGTAATTTTTCAAATCCTTAGCCTCCCCTTTCTCATGAATTAAGATAATTAAGATAACCAAGCTTGGACAGGTTTAAATATAGCCAATGTGGTTTCAGCGAGCATTGTACTCTCAATTGTGGCCTTATCTACCTTTGACTTACCTTGGCATTCATGGCTGAAATAAGACAAAAAATGTCTACTTCGCTTAGAAAGGCTACATATTTTTATTCCAGTGTGTGTTTATAATTTAAATCCTAACTTGCACTTCATACGTGTTTAATTATAGTTATTAGACCTTATAAGCTTTCACATTCGCATTGTTAATGGTAGTCATGGCAACTCATAGTATGACATGTATAACCACGCACGGGAAAGCTAATTTCGTTTTCGCCATAGCAACACTGGCTTAGAGGCAGGGAAACAGGAAATTGGCGAAATTCGTTTACTTATGAAGGAATTGTTTCGCACAAAAAAAGAGCCGCTCAACAAACGACAAGAAGCTATATTACTTTGACAAGAGAGCGCAAAGATGGGAATAAGAGATCCGATAAGCGTTTGACGGGAACCACTCCTGTCAGAGTCAATATCAGAGAATTCTTCAGCGTGCTGATTTATCCAGGCTCTTCGCATCCGGTGCGTTTCCCGCCTAAAAAATGTGGTTTATGTGTTCAAATGTTAATATTATTACGGGGCAGATCTACACTCTGAAAGGTGTCCGCACAACTAACGTTGATGACAGCACCGATTTCAAACCCTCAGCGTAGTCGTCTTCTGGGAGTCTGTTGCACTTCATCATCCTCAGCACGAACAACAAATACAGCTAAGTGACAATATTGTGCGGGAACACCACGGTTGATTAATTGCACGGAGATTTCAACAAAAAAAAAAATTTATGGGTTCAACGATGCTGAACCGAATATAGAGCGAAACCATTAGCTGCGGGTGACGGAGCGTTCTTCTTCTTCTGTTAGGCGCAGCGCCGGTTCGGGGACCACGGACACGGATACAGCACACAGCGACCAGTGGTTAGACCTGGCATAGTATTGGTTTCGCAATAAAACAACAGAATTTACGGGTTACAAAAATATCTCTTCAGAGGTGAACAGCGAAAACCTACTGTTGCCTCTTATCATTCGTCTCTTTCCTCTTTTCTTTGTCTATTTATCTTCCTTCGTTTTTCTTGGGCTCTCAATTAAGTCATTAATGGCATTTGCAGTAATTTCTAATCAATTGAAGTCATAACAAGTAGTAATTAGACATTGTGTTTTTGTAGATATTAGTAGACATTACAAGTCATTAGTAGTCATTTTAGTCATTAATACCCATTACTAACCATATTTAGTCATTGTTATATATTGTAGGTGCTACAAGGTTTCGTTAAAGATAGGTATTGGTAATTAAAGTCATTACTAGTTATTACTAAGCATTTTTAGTCATTTCTAATCGAATCCCGGCCTCGGCGGCCGCTTTTCGATGGAGGCGAAAAGCAAGGCGCCCGTGTGCTGTGCGATGTCAGTGCACGTTAAAGAACCCCAGGTGGTCGAAATTTCCGGAGTCCTCCACTACGGCGTCTCTCATAGCCTGAGTTGCTTTGGGACGTTAAACCCCACAAACCAAACCAAACCAAATGTGATTACAAGTTGTCCTTAGACATATTGGTCTAAGAAAAGAAAATGCATGGGCCTGCTACTGGCTCTGTAGCTGAGCCACCTCAGCTGCCTCGCACGGACAGAATAGAAATTAGAGAAGAAAAAGAAGAGGGAGAGAAAGACGCGCGCCGCAACAACAGCCGTCATCCACCACCTAAGCAGTGACAGGTCCAATGACAGCCTACAACAGATAAAACTTCGGTGGCTGGCTAGCCCCCGCCGCAATCGCGTTGACCTATCGTCCCAGCCCCGTAGGGCCAGGAACTGCCACCCTTCTTCTCCTCTAGATGTCAGTGCAGGGTAAAGATCACCAGGTGGCCGAAATTACTCTTTAGCCCTCCACTATGGCTAATAATAATATAATATTTGGTTCACATGAAAGGAAAGGCGCAGTATTCGTCAAACATTCTCTGTGGGGACCTGAACCATGCTGTAAAGAAATGGATGAAGGTGTGGGCTCCTCATCTACTTTCCTGAACACCTTTTATTCGCCTACGGCGTGGCTAGGTGCCCACGGAAACATGTGTGACAAATAGTGCGCCTTTCCCTTCCTTTCAACCAATGTTTCTCAATATTATTATAATTATTAATGATCTTCACAGACAATGCGCCTTTACTTTCTTAATAATTTGTTCACAGGAAGGGAAAGGCGCAGTATCTGTCACACTTGTCTGTGGACACCTGAACCGCACCGTACTGATTGATTTATAGGAAGGGAAAAGCGTGGTAGTTGTCTCACGTTTTTTGTGGACACCTCAACCACGGCGTAAGGGAAGGGAGGAAGGTGGGAGCGAAAGTAGAAAGAGAGAAAGAGGAGCCGTGGTGGAAGGCTACGGGGTAATTTCGACCACCTGGGGATCTTTAACGTGCGCTGACATCGCAAAGCACACGGACGTCTCTTCGTTTCGCCTCCATCAAAAGGCTGCCGCCGAAGTTGGATTCGAACCCGG
>JAJIZL010014284.1:0-14610 GCA_023969395.1 Amblyomma maculatum | reverse complement strand
AGAAAGCTTCACTGCGCTAGGTATATATCCGCTCTTGTTGCGACTGTGCGAAGAGAAGAAAATGAACGGGCCTACTACTGGTTCTGCAGCTGAGCAACCTCCGCTGTCTCTGATTGATCGATTTAGAGGAAGGGAAAGGCGCGGTAACTGTCTCACTTGTTTTCTGTAGACACCACAACCGTACCATAAGGGAAAGGAGGAAGGTAGAGTGAAAGTGGAAAGAGAGAAAGAGGAGCCGTAGTGGAAGGCTACGGAGTAATTTCGACCACCTGGGGATCTTTAACGTGCGCTGACATCGCACAGCACACAGCAACGCCTCCTATAACTTCCAGGCCTGCGCCCAAAAATATGACGTCACATCCTGCCGGCGGTCACTTCGCCATGCCCCTCTCCGCTTCCGCGCCGTGCAGTAGGTGCCTGGAGTGCTTCGCCGTCGGTAGCAATGTGAACGCCGCTGTTGCGCTCGACCAAATCGCTCGCCATCGGCGTTTGTGCGCGTTTTCCATGTGCATTTATCGACGGCTGCAATGCCTAACAAGTGTTGCGTGCTGGGTTGTTCCGGCAACTATAATGTTGAGAAGAAAGTTCAAGTGTTTTCTTTTCCGAAGGAGAAAGACACGTTCAAGAAGTGGTTGCACGCTATTCCGAGGAAGAATTTCGTGCCAACTTCATATACCAAGGTAAGAATGCTTTCAATGACTCTTTAGTTTTCATTTTTCTCAAACTATTTCGTTTCACCAAGAATGTCATGCGTGTGAATGGTCCGATGAAGCGTTGGCATGTGTGCTGAGAGAAAGTATTAATTTTGTTAGCCGTAATGTCCGCTGTATGAAGTACGGCTACAACCTTCTCTGTTGCCGCTGCCTCGGTTGAGTCATTTGTAAAGTTTGTGTAAATATATTCCCTTCACGTTACATTATTTATTACGTGGTCAATGTGCAAGCTCTCAGAGGTGCAGGAGTTTTTGATGCAAAATTCCTCAGTGCAAAAGGTAATCTTAAGGGGAAAAAAAATTCAGGGGGCTTAAGGCTGCTTACGTGCTATTAACGCGAAAGCATTGGTATGTCATCATGAGCGTTCGACCGGAACGCTGGTTGCGCAAAAGACGCGTTTGTGCACATCGACTCCACAAAATCAGAGGGCAGTTAAAGCTGCGGACGCGAAAGCATCAGTGTGTCATCGTGAGCGTTCCACCCCTACGCTGCTTGCGCTCTGAAGACGCTTCTCCGAACGCCGATTCCACAAACGCGTTTTGTGTCCAACGAACTATGTGACAGATACTGCGCCATTTCCTTTCCCATATCCACAATTATTATCAAGAAAGGTAAGGGCGCAGTACATCTCACATCTCGACATATCGGTGAACATTTCAACCGGCATTTTTAGGAAAGGATGGGTGCAGTAACTCTCTCGCATCACAGCATCTCGGTGGACGCCTCAATCGCGCCTTTCATGCAGCGTCCGATTATTTCCGACGTGATCGTGCGAACTACAACGCCGGCGGCTTTTCGGGCGAACGAGTTGTATACACTTTCGCGTAAAACTTTAAATATGCGGCACGTTGAAAAAAGCACGCCGTTGGAAAGTTTTAGATTTTAGTACCGATGTATTGCCGTTGTTTGAGCATATGTTGCCAGGTTTACTGTCAATAAGCAACCAGTAAATTGCTTATTTTTACACAAAGGTCACATTTGTGGTAGTAAACTTGCCAATTTTTTATTTGCCAATTTTTTATATGAGTGAAAAAGGGAACCTAAGAATGTAATGGTAGAAATTCATAAATTGCTGGTTTAATTTATTTGCTTGGGCATCTGCCATTTACGAGAGCAATTTTCTTGCACTGATACTATGTCCCTCACACGCATATTTTGCATTCCTGTAGGTCTGTGCTGTTCACTTCGACCCTTCGGGCTTGGAACGAACAACGTCGTATACTGACTGGAAGACAGGAAAAGTGATAGAGGTGTCATTGCCTGTGCCACGCCTGCGACCTGTTCATTTGAAATTGTATTGTACTACACTGTATTGACAGTGAGCGAAATTAACTGTAAATAAACATTGCTTGGGTCACCCTGTTATCCACGTTTGGTTGTTTCATAGCAAAAGTGTATCGTAGTCTGCAGCATCAATTTAGCCCTTCGAGAGCTGTGATGAACATTTTTTTTCCACCTTCAACCATCTCATCAACCCCCGTGCCTATCTTTCCTGCCTGAAAAAGCATATGTCAATCTCTCAAAAGCTACAATATTAATGGTACGTGGTCAATATAATGAACCAAAATAAAGTGATAATGGTGCTTGATATGATTCAAAATCATTTAAGATTTACAGTTCACAAATAGCGTTACATTAGCAGTGCTTCACAGACGGCACTAAATCACGTTCCAGTTCCACGAAACAACGTGACCATGAAAAAAAAAAAACCAGCATCCCCCATTCATGACCGATAGCATTAATGGGCTGCACTTGTCAACAAAATAAAACTACTCAAGAATGCGCACAGGCGCATACATGATGCATTCATATGACGCAGTAATAGGCCACATGCAAAATTACTCCACCCGCTTGCTTCGCGATGTTCGTTGCGGTAAATAGAAACCAGCTGACATTCATAAATGCATGGGACATTCTTTCGTCGTTTACGAAACTCGCACCTTCAAACATCGCGCCTGCCACAAAAACGATGGGAGCTACAAGCGCAGCGCGACGCAGCCCGCACTACGGTGGTGGTGGTGGTGGTTACTATGATGAGGGGGGATGTTGTACTGGGTACGACGTATGCCAGCCTGAGCTAGCGGCGGCACTCTTGGTGCCCAGGGGAATGGGGTAGTGGAAGATTGGGAGGGGGGAGGACGCGCGAGCAATAGTCCGCAGAGTCAGGGGCCGAAGAATGGGAGCACTGCGAGGAGGTCCGCAGAACACAGAGGGCTATCCTGGGTGCCCCGCGGATAACACACAACACAAGCGCAACCGCTACCGGCAAGTCGGAGCCCAGTGCAGGGTCGGCTTAGGTGCGAGCAGCGTGCTGCTCGGCAAGCGTCCTTTTCCGGTTAGAGAACAAGACGCTGGGGTGACTGCAGAGGAGCTGCGCGAGCTCGCCGGAGCGAGCGCCGCACACACCCGCCCCCACCGAGAGCTGAAAGGCAACTGACGGTGGTGGTAGTGACTATGGTTTATTTTTGGGGAGGGGTACTGGTCACGTCTTATGTTAGCCATCTTTGTGGCATCACTCTTGGTGACCAGGGGGAAGGGGAAGTTGGGATTAGGGGAAGGTTGGGGAGGGGAAGGTTGCTGACGCCGCATATGTCGCCGCCATTTCCGCACGAAGACTATAGGCCCATGCAGGCCTACAGAACAGAGCTGAGGCCAGACTCCTCCAGATAAATCAGGAGGAGCCGGTGAGCAGAAAGTTGGTTCCGAGCTGGGAAGAGCAAATGCCCTTCCGTATCAGCAGGGAGACCAAGATTCCGATAGCCATTCAAAAGTTTCTGGCGATGGCCAGCGGAGGCTGGACACACGAGGAGCATGTGTCCCAGTGTGCCAGTATTGCCGCAAGAGGGACAGGCTGGGCTGGGAGCTCGGCCACAGGCATACATGCGGGACGGAGTCCACGTGCAGCCTATTCGAAGTCGTAGGAGGAGGGATTTGTCCTTCCGTGAAAGTTTGTCAGAGAGCCGTTGGAGATGTTCACCAGCGGCAATACGACGGTCAGGATGGAAAGACCTTATCGACCTTCTCAAGAGGGGTCTTGAAAAGTCAAAAGGTGTGACAGACTCAGTGACTGGGCGCCGTTGTCATGCGCCGCTTTGGCCAAGGCATCCACCTCTTCATTGCCCTGGACTCCAGTATGTCCTGGAACCCAATGTAGGGCCAGTTGATACCCCGAGTCCTGAAGGGCTAGGAGACGGGCTCGGAGAATGTTCACCGAGAGGTTGGTGCCGTGGTAGATAGTCAGAAGCTGCAGAGCAGATCTGGAGTCGCACAGAACATTCACAGGTCCAGGAGGGACACTGGAAGCGATGAACTGTGCGGCTAGGTGTAGACCGGCCAGCTCAGCAGCTGTTGAACTGGCAGGGAATGACAGGCGGCAGAACCTAGACTGGTCTAGCTGCGGTGCTGTCATAGCAGCAGCTGCTTGGAAGGTAGCGGGTCGAACCGAGCCATCCGTGAAGAGGAGTGTAGATTCTCTACACTCCTCAAGGAGGGCTGCAGTTGTCTGCTGGAAGGCAGCTGCAGGGGTGTGACGTGTGGTGTGACCATCCGTATCCAAAAAGACAGGAATTGGGGGTCGATTGGGTGGAGGGGATAGGACTGAGAAACCTGGGACAGGACCGATGATTTCTCTGTACACTGTATACAGCTTACCCATACGAGAATGGGATTTGCTGTGCAGCCGTGCTAGGAGTGAGGCACCATCTGGAGCATGACTGAGACGATCAATGTGGGTCAGTCCCCTCTGGGCGAGGAGAAGATCCAGAGGGTAGATACCAGCTTCTGCAAGGGTAGCGGGAATCTGTGAGGATTGAGGGACTCCGAGGAATCTTCTAATCCAACGCCTTCGAATCGTGTCGAGACGAATGACTCGAGTCGACCGAAGGGAGACGAAGGGAAGGGCATATAGGATGACCGAAGTCGCCGCTGCCTCAAAGAACTTGATTGCCCAAGTGGAGGAGCAACCATTGCAATTTGCAAGGAGACACTGGACTGCTCTTCCCACACAATCAAGATGGGGAATGAGGGCTTTGTCAGCTGGGATCTAGGTGAGACGGTCGTCAATTGTGAGACCTAGGTATCTCACCTGGCGTTTCCATGGAAGAGGGGTTCCTTCGATATGCAAAGTTGCAAGACGGCGGGAACTCCGTGCTCCTCTGGGATGGTAGACGAGGGCCTCAGACTTAGTAGTCGAGAGGGTCAATCCCTTAGATAATAGGAAGTACTGGACGCCGTCCAGTGCCTGTTGCATAGCCTTCCTAGCGGAGACAATACGTCTCTTTGGAGCTCGGATCCAGAGGGCTATGTCATCTGCATAGATGGAGCAGGAAACTTTGTGGATTCTGATCTGATGAACGAACTTCGGCAGGCCAGCTAGGACGAGGTTGAAGAGCCAAGGACTGAGGACTGATCTTTGGGTAACCCCAGATGTAACAGGACGAGGAGAACTAAGTGTTTGCCCAACTCGAACTTGGAAGGTGCGATTGGAGAGGAACGCCGAGACAAAACTACGCAGTTTCCCAGTCACTCCAAGGGCATCCAGAGCCTGCTCAATGATGGTATGGGGCAGGTTGTCAAAAGCGGACTGGACATCCAGAAGAACCAGGAAGACAACATCGCCCGCATATTTGGCTTCCTCAAGGGTGGAGACCACATCCGCTATAGAGTGCAGTACAGCGGTGCTTCCGAAATCCTGTCTGCATCTCTGGAAGGAAGTTGGTTGCTCTGGCGATCCATGTGAGTCGTTCCAGGGCAATGAACTCCATGGTCTTGGAGGCTGCAGATGTGAGAGATACAGGACGGTAGGGGGATAGTTGTTTAGCCGGCTTACGGGGCTTAAGGATGGGAACAACGATGGCATTTCCCCAGTTGTTCGGTAGTATGCTGCTGTCCCATGTGTCGTTGAAGACTGCGAGGAGGCGCTTCTTCTCCGGGGTATCCAGATTACGGAGCATCTGGAGTGTAAGTCCGTCAGCGCCAGGAGCTGATTTCTTCTTCGAGCGGTTGAGGGCACGGTGAAGCTCATGAGGGGCAATGGGTTCATTGCAGAGGGCAGAGACGGTCTGTGCCAAAGCTGCTGGTGGTGAAGGAGTAGCCCGAAGGGGCGAAGGGGTTCGCCACTGGAAGTCCAGCGGATGGGGGGGCGTGGCTGACTTGGAAAGGAAGTCGGCAACTTGCTCTGCCAAGTTTTGAAAGGAAATGCCTCTTGCGATGGCTGCTCCCAGGACAGGTTGTCAATTGGAGGCAACCTGCAAAAGGGATTTGAGGATGCGCCAGGCAGCAGAGGACTGTCTGGCTGACTGTATGGACCGGCAAATGCTGGCCCAGCTTTCCCGGGAACGACGATTGACCTGACGACGGCAGCAAGCATCGATCCTGCGGAAGGCCTTCCAATGTTCCAATGTTCGCTCAGCCCTTCGTCTGGAGGCCCTAAGTCCGAGTAGACGTAGGTCCGGGACTGGTGCATGTAGTGGTACTGCGCAGGTGATTGTGGAGTTCTTGGCGCAACGTCCAAGAAAATCCAGGAAGTCACCTGCAAGTGGGATGTCTTTCACTCGTTCTCTGAACTCGGCCCACTTGGTAATGGGGTAGAGCTTTTCCCTCCTCCTACCCCTCATAGAGGGGTTAAGGAAGATGGGAAAATGATCCGAGCCCAAAGAGTCAGGTGCTCTGGCCCACGAATAGTGGCAGGCATCAGAGATGAGAGCCAGGTCGATGAAAGAAGATTGTCCTGGCCGAATGAAGGTTGGGGAGGTAGGCTGTAGGAAACGAAGGCCAGCCGCGTTGATGGCGTCCAAGAGCTTTTTGCCTCGGATGGTGCTGGACTGGCTGCCCCATGCCCTGTGGTGGGAGTTGAAATCCCCGCAGATAAGGACATCCTTACCTAGACGGGAATGAAGGGCAATGAGGCAGGAGGGGTCCCAAGGAACTCCTGGAGGGACATATACTGAAGCAACTGTAGTGTCCGTGTCACCCATACGGACGCGCACGGCACAGATCTCCAGTTGTCCTAGGTCAGGTTGGGCAACATCCATCAGTGTGTGGGGTATGTCACTCCTCACATAGATGGCTGTGCGGGGCCTGTGTTGTGGATGCGAAGGATCCAGGCAGGGGGCATCATTGCAGTCCTGGTTGGAGCAACATGAGCTGCCAGAGTACCCGGTGAATCCTGGTAGTCGGAGGTTCTCCGCTGGGGCTCGGGTCTCCTGTAAAGCAAAGACATCAAATTCCAGAGATTTCTGGAGGATTAGATCTTTGAGGTCCGCGTGTCGTACTCGCAGGGAGTTGGTATTCCACTGCAAGACACGCGGTCTCCTGGGAACAGGGTTGCGTCTGTTCCTACGTCTGGCCATGATGGCGAGTGGTAGGGCTCCCAGTAATGAGAGCAGCAGCTTCTCCCAATCGGCGAGCGCCAGAGTTGGGTGGGAGCTGGGTCATGAGCGCTTGGACAGCAAGTCGTAGCGCTTCGGTTACCGAAGTGAGTGTGGCTTGGATATCCACCGCCACAGGTTGCTGAGGGGGCTCCCTAGCTGGTACGCTGGGGTGCTTGGGACTCCGTGACTGGAGGGCCTTTGAGTAGGATTCGAACTGGGTAGACCCAGACCCAGTGGGCTGAAGAGGGCGGAGCTCGTTGAGCACTTGCCGCCGATCTTCAGGTGTTGCTGTCTTGCGGAGAGCCGTGGTTAGCTGCTGTTGGTGTCGCCACTTGGGACACGAGGGATCAGCAGCCCGGTGCCGACCACCGCAATGAAAACACTTGGGAGTGCTAGAAGTGCACTTCCGAGTGTGGTGTGATCCGCCGCAGACGGAGCAGCGATCAGGCCTGGTGCAAGCGGCGGAGACATGATTAAAGGCTCCGCAGCGGGTGCACTGGAGGGGACGAGCTTTCAGTGGTCGAACAGCAAACTTCATCCCATTGATTTAGACATGGTTAGGTGGAGGGGCAGCGAAGCGGACGGAGACAGGGTGGCCTCGACGACGGACGCCGAGTATCTCAACATCAGCCTCAATGCCCTCGGCAATGTCCTGTTCCCGGACCTCGCGATCGACGCCGAAGATAGTGCCCACATGGAAGTCCATGCGGGAAGCCTCGAACGAGCGAACGGGAATATCGAGGAGGGACTTGAGGGTCAGGAGGTGATCGCGGGCTTCTTGCGATGACACATCAGCAGCCACGATGTTTCGTTTCCGGTTGAGCCGGACCTCGATGACCCCTGGCTGGCCATACAGATAGGCACTCATGTGTTCCTTGATGGTTGCCCTGAAAGAAGTGTTCTTCTGTCGAGGGGTGAACAGCACCGTGGCCACACGAGTCACCTTGGGGCGGTTGATTCGGCGTGTGACCGTAGTCCAACCACCGGTATCCCGATCGTGATCAGGAGCCGGATGGTTGGAGCGGGAAGGCTGTTGTGCCGTGGTGGAGTTGTTAGCCTGGTCCTGAGTTAAATCAGAGGAGGTAAACCAGGGAACCTCAGGAGGTGAACCGGAGGATGGTAGGGCAGCGGTCTTGTCAGAATCTTGATGTTCAAGATCCTCGGCTAAGGCTGCAAAGGAGTTATGCAGAGTTACTTCACCTTGGGAAGTGAGCTCTTGCGAGGGTCCGGAGGAACGAGGCTTGCGGAGGCGCCTCGCAGTTGCGAGTACCTCGTCCAGTGCCTTGAGCTGGGAGGCAAGGTCTTCTTTTCCAGCTGGAAAGGTAGTAGATGAAGTGTTGCTCTCACCAGATATGACAGCCTCGAGTGCCTGGAGAGACGCCTCTGGCTGTCCGGTAGGGAGCAAAACAGGTGATCGGCACGAGTCGGACGACTCGGCTGTCGCAGCGGCATCGTCGGTGACCTTGCGCTGTTGGCGCTTGGCCTTTCCTTTGCGCTGAGGCTTGGGAGGTGGGTTGTTGTCGGCAGGATCCTTCAGGAATTGCGCCGCTCTCAACCGGGTCACAGGGGGAGATGGGCTGCGGCTACCGGTCGGAGATGAAGAGACCTGGGACGGTGGAGGCCCTGAGGCAGGAGGGGGGACAAGGTTGCGACGGGACTCCTCAATGGAGGGGGTTGTCAGCAACCGAAGACTGTCATAGAAGTCTTCAAGTTGTCCCCGGACATGGCACTCGATGTCGGCACGAAAGGGTGCCGGATCTCGGCCTAGGCTGCGAGTAGAGGAGACGCGCCTAGTCGGGAGACAACGGAACGTGCGTCCGCTCCCTTCTGAGGCGAGCGAAGGAATTGACTACGCCGGCGACGCCACGGCCACGAACGGTAGGAGTGCCATCAGCCTCCGCGTCGTGACGTAGCCAACGTCACGTCACGTGACGCGCAGTCCTGGAAGTTATAGGAGACGTTGCACACAGACGCCTCTTCGTTTCGTCTCCATCGAAACGCAGCCGCCGAGGTCGGGTTCGAACCCGGGTACTACGGCACAGTAGTCGGGCGTCTTACCACTGCACCACCCCTGCGGGGCCTCTGCTGTCTCTTGTAGACAGAGGAGAAAATATAGAAGAGGGAAAAAGAAGAGGGAGAGAGATAGACGCGCGTCGCAACAGCCGTCGTCCGCCATCGAAGCAGTGGCGGCGGGTTCAATGACGGCTTACAACAGGTACAACCGCCACTGGCAGGCAAGCCCCGTGCGCAAATGACGGCGGCTTACCATTCCCCAGCCCCGTAGGGCCAAGGGCAGCCACCCTACAATCTTCGCGTGGCAATATATTTGGTCATCAATTCGCCTTGACCTAATTTAGTGTGGGTGTTCACGATTCCTTGATGTGCACCCAAAAGTATGCGGCCTTTTCCCTAAAACCTAACATAAAGGGAGAGACAGTCCTGTGTTATGCGATGGCAGCGCATGTTAAAGGCCACCAGGTGGTAGAAATTAATCCACAGCGCTCCACTGCGGAACCTTTTTTCGCCCTTTCCGTTTTGACCATGGATCTTTGATTCCTTACCACTACGGCTCCTCTTTCTCTCTTTCCACTTTCACTCCCACTTTCCTCCCTTTCCTCACGGCGCGGTTGAGGTTTCCACAGAAAACAAGTGAGACTGTTACCGCGCCTTTCCCTTCCTCTAAATCGATCAGTTTTTTTTATACACAAATTTACAATTTACGACAAAAATATGAAAACGTGAACTGATCCGGTTAGGTGTAGGAGCCCGCCATTTCTTGGTGTGCACTCGAAATATATGGCGCCTTCCTTTTCACAAAGCTAACGGTAAGAAAAAGTATGAAAAAAACTGCGATTGAGTAGGCGGTGTTCCAGAGGCAACTGCCGAAACACTCGGAGTTTACGTTTTATGGCTATCTTCAAGGCATGCTTCAACGCTCACAATTTTTCAATACTAATAATATTGTCACATGGTGACAAGCAAGATGACGGCACAACATGGCGACAGGATGAACGATGATTTTATGTCTGGCCTAGCGCGAGGGCTCCTTGATTGATTGATTGATTGATCTATAGGAAGAGAAAGCGTGATAACTGTCTCACTTGTGCTCTGTGGACACCGCAACCGCACCGTAAGGGAAGGGAGGAAGGTGGGAGTGAAAGTGGAAAGAAGGCTCCTCTCGCGCCACTGCCGATCTTCTTCGCAACAATATTAACTGGCTCACAGTTAAGAGAAGGAGCAGTATCCGTCACACTTGTTCTGTGGACACCTGTACCGCGTCATAAGGAAGGAAGGAAGGTGAGAGTTAAACTAGAAAGAGAGAAAGAGGAGCCGTAGTAGAGCACTTTTGGAGAAATTTAAACCACCTGGGGATCTTTAACGTGCACTGACATCTCACAGCACACAGATGCCTGTCTGTTTCGCGCCATTGAAAGGCAGCCCCCAGCGGAGGCGAAACGGAGAGGCGCCCGTGTGCTATGCGATTACAGAGCCCGTTAAAGTTTAGGTAAGTTTTCGGTTACAGAAAGGCGCTGTATCTCTCCGTTTTCGGAGGACATCTAAACCGCCAGGCCTTTATTTTTCCGGCCACATTTCGAACACTTCCCGCAAAACTTGAGCCGAAACTGAGGTATGGCGACGTTTTTTCAAACGCACGCGCTGTATATGGTCTTGCGTAATATTTTGTAAAATAAAGCAATTTTATCTTAGCTAAGAGAGCACTGTGGCGTAACGCATGAGCAGGTAAGGTCGAAACTCCGCTTTTTTCTTTTGTCCTCAAACATTTTTCGACTCTTGGAGCTTTTCCTTGTTTGCGTATAGTGCTGTAATACCGGAACTGGTGACGTGTTTCAGCATAAATATATGATGTGACATTCTATGTTTATGCCCTTATGCGCATGTGGTATGACTTATGAGCACAGAAATAGTAGGACCGTGGTTTGCAGCTGTCACAGTTCTGTAGAACGAGCTTAGGCACTCAACGAGGTTGCTCATTTGAAACAAATTGCCGTCACCGTTCTTGGCTGTGAGTAAACAAGGATTTCCTTGAAGAGACTTTTTAACTCTCGTCTTGCATTTTGCTAGCTTATCAATAACCTCTGGTGCATGAGGGCGGCTGTAATATTTAAAAGGCGCTTTAAACCCGCGACAAATGGGTGCCATTGTGATGTCCTGTTGCCTCTCCCTTTACTTTATTCGTTTCACTCCTTTTGCTCAATATTTCTGTATCTGATTTAAAAAAAGGAATAAAGGAAGCTGGATCGGACTTCTTGCTTACAGAAACATTTGCCTCTCTAGTTGACTTAACAGGTAAAGTGCTACATATAAGCAAAGCCCTTAGAGCGTACTTTCTATCTTCTAAGTTTCGGTGGAATATTCTGGTGGGCAACTACTAGTAATTGCGTGCATTGGAGGGATGGAAGGGCTATGAGCTTAGGGTGAGGATCTTCTCTCTATTTAGGTAATTTTAACAAGGTGGCACACCCGCCTGGGTGGCGCAGCGGTTACTGCGTTCGACTACTATGCCCAAGGAAGCGGGATCAAATCCCGGCCTCGGAGGCCGCGTTTCGATAGAGGCTAAACGGAGTGGCGCCCGTGTGCTGTGCGATGTCGGTGCACGTTAAAAAAAACTCCAGGAGGTCGAAGTTTCCGGAGTCCTCCACTACGGCGTCTCTCATAGCCTGAGTCGCTTTGGGACGTTAAACCCCACAAAGCAACCAACCAATCAGTGTAAGCTGTAGAATTTCTCACCGTCACATTTATGCGGCTGATTGCATGCGATCAGGTTGTACATCTCAGTAGTGATAATAATGCTGAAAATGACGTAGGCCAGGACAATTAACGTTGAAAGCAAAGGTGAAAGATAGCAAGGTTCTTACGAGTGACCAAAATGTTAATGGACGGTACCATAGCACTGCACAAAAAAAAAAAAAAAAAATTAACGTGACGTCTTGAGAGGAATCCGACGCTCATCAAGTTACGCAAAAATTGACCGGCATTGTTATCAATCTTTATATTCTTTCATCAAACGCGTTCAAATTATATATGCATTAGTAGTATTGAGCCATTACACATTTTATCACAGCCTCTCGCTTTGTGCAACGTTGGAATGTATGGCGGCGTCTTTGCTTTGAGCTGTACAAGTCGAACGTAAACGAAATTTCTATCAATGTAGAAGGCGACCTCAATTTTGTGATTTAAATGAAATTAGTAAGCGTAACCAGAATAGCTGTTTTTGAACATTAACCCAAATGTTGAAAACATAAGGGGTTCTTAACTGTTCTGAAACGTTGATGCAATATCTCTGCCAAATGGACATATGCTTTATTGCACAACTTGAATAATTATTTGCTGAATAGTGTTGCTACTAATTCTTACTTAGTAGTAGCGCTTACTTGAGCAACTACAAGTAGTGCTAAGTATTATAGCAGCGTATAGAGCAGCATAGTAGTTCTACATAACAGGGCCAATTATTTCTGCTAAATAGTGGTATTTACCTTAAAAGCTGAGGCTAATGTGTTACGGCGATCTTGCTGACTACACGCCATGAGATGGCAGCATAAGGTCTTATTGCATTAAGCCAACGCCCTTAAGTGGTATAAAAGTACCCCACCCGCACGTGATCGAAAGGTAGCATTTAGATTCCGCTTGCGCTCATTTTGTTTTCTTTCTGTCTAAAGTGCTTTTCTTCTTTAAGAAGAACTTTGTTATGCAGCTTGCCGGAGATTGGACTCTGCGGATTGGGTCAGAACTGTGAAGAATACCGTGGATGCCATCGAGTAGCCCGCCGATTAATCAGTCCTCGACAATGTGACCGGACAAGTGCCATCTGCCATAGCAAGTGCAAACTAGACCAAGGAATTCCTTGATTGGTGATGTGAGTTAAGGCATCCCAAGGCCACGTAGCGTGACTAAGCACAAATTTGTCTTGGGTATGCGGCCCCACCCTGCTCATTCTCCCGACCAAAGGTATTTTTTGCACGGTGTGAATGGTAAACGTTTCTGCCGAATATTACCATTGTAACGCACCAATTACGTACTGTAACACGCTAATGAACAGAGTCTCGGTGCCGAGAAGATCAAAGGTAAGGTGCTGAGTTCAGTTTTCGTTTGGGATTCGATGCTCAGTACTATCCAGGACGGGTCCGGAAAAGTACTGTGCCTACATGCATCCTTTTGTAGGCTTAGGCGGGGGTACTGGGACGTTGCTGGTAGTTGATGACAACTTGATCTAACCTCAAAGACTGTTTAACGGTTGCACCTTACTTTGCCATATGGTGCGATTCCTGTGACAAATTAGCTCTGCGACAGCACTTTTCCCGTGTCTGATGACCATTGCGATGTCCTACTAAGACAGAATAAGCACACTGTACGCACCAGTGTGCAATGCCTCTTTTTTACATTGCAGTGGCAGTCCAGTTGGCAGCATCAAATACAATATGCTTTCATTGACGCTCAGACAACCCGCAAAAGGAGCGTTACTTGTGGCAGTTTTATACTTGGTATGGGGTAAGTCCGAAGATTTTTTTTTTTCTTTTTTGCGGAAACTGAAAAAAGTGCAGCTCACAATTCTTTCTTACGCGTGATGCAGCCAGTGATTGGGCGAAGCATTATGTTTTGATAGTCGGTAGCGTATTGAAAGCCGCAAAGTCGAAGGCGCTTTGAACATTTGAGGGCTCTTCAAGGAGGATATCTTGGAAATATTTTTCATAAATCAAGCTGTGAAAGAAAGCTTTGTATTAACCTGAGAGCGTGCGGCATGTTCATGACAATGCTGCACGCTTATGTAGAAAGAAATTTCGTTCTAGCAATAAATGCTAAGAAAGATTATCTCTTCTTCAGAATATGGCGGCCATCACCTGGCCACGATATTTCACGAAATATTTAAGCAGTTCAGAAGTATCCTAAAAAACCTTGGAATTTTCAACATGCTTCTTGGCTTACGATATCATGCACCTTATTTAATACAATCCCACCTCCTCTTTTTTGGTGGATATATGTATATATCTTGTATATATGACTTGTGAACCCCGGTGTACAAGCCATATATACAGAGCATACAGCGTACAGAACAGCGTTATTTTTCTAGCAGTAATCAGAAATTTTTGTGCAAATGACTGCTGCTCTCTAGTTTAAAATCAGGCGGGTGCAAACGACCACTGTGAAAGCGTTCCATTCGGGTTGATAAAGTTAAATTGGTTCACAGGAAGGGAAAGGCGCAGTAACTATCACACTTGCTCTGTGGACACCCGAACCGCGCCGTAGGGGAAGGGAGGAGGGTGGGAATGAAAGTGGAAAGAGAGAAAGAGGAGCCGTAGTGGAGGGCTACGGAGTAATTTCGACCACCTGGGGATCTTTAACGTGCGCTGACATCGCACAGCACACGACGCCAGATGGATTTTCGTTCCGTCTAAACAGCCACCAGTGTTCTCTGGAAGCTGAGAGAAAATATGACCTCGTTGACTGCCTAAAGTGCATGAGAAAAGCAAAAACAAAAAGAGTAATGCCCTGTCAATAGGAAACAGTAA
>JAJIZL010014281.1:17770-38042 GCA_023969395.1 Amblyomma maculatum | reverse complement strand
CCTCAATTTTTCTGAAGACAGTCATCAAACTGCACTGGGATGGAAAAGATGTAAGCACATTTCATTTCAGAGAAGTTGACAAAGATTATTGCCATTACCACTCCTACTGCCTAATGTGCCCGTTCCTCAAAAATTCAAGCCTAACTTTCTCCAGAGCAGCAAACCCGCTGCAGATTCCACTATTGCTGGCCGTGAAGTTTACAGCACTGCCACTGTCTCACCAGGTGGACAAAGTGGCTCCAGCTCCAGATCTGTGAATGTTGACCCACTTCAAGGGACGCCCAAGGTTTCCAGCAGTAGACCAACTTGCCAGCTGGCTACATGGCAATCAAAGTGAAATGTGTAGCAACCGGTAACCAGTTCATTGTGATGTTAGGACTCTGCAGCCACGTGAGGAGGCTCTCCGGCAGAACAGCAGCTCTGCTTCATACCGCCAGCAATGCGCTTTGTCAAAAATGGAGGCGATTGAGAAACCTCTGGAACCAGGTCAAACAGCTGTGCCCATTGTGGCCCCCTTTTGCACAAAGATGGAGCTTCATCAAAAATTGGCCACCCATTGCTGTCTCCATCCATTGCTGTAGTGTCTTATTAGTTGGTGAGGCATGTTCTGTCTGGTGTTAAAACGACCCCTACGATCGTCCCTGTCCGACCACAACTTGCGACGCCCGTGCCAGCTTCGTGCCTGTGACGGCTTTGCACATTCAGCATGTGAACAAGGCCCCAAGTCTTCAGTGTCAGAGTTCATGTACCAGCTTTCCACAACACTTGGGATGCTCGGTCAAAGTGGACAAAGCTCCACAGCAAAGACCTGTGTACCTTGCCGTCAGTGACGACATGCAAGAATGTTGGAGCCTGAAGTGCTCCTCAAGGTGTCCAAGAAAATCGTCCAGATTCAGCAGGTTGACAGCTCCTCTTCCTCATTAAAGTCTAGCTGCTGTAGCGAAGACTTTGCTGCCCCAGCTCACGCACAAAAAAAGACGGGAAAAGGCCACAAACGTTATCTCTCGAGATCTTTTGCGCCGTATTTGTACAGGATGATGCATTCACATTTTTTCTTCTGATTAGAAGAAAACGATGCTAGCTGTAGCAAGTTTACTACACACCAAACACAATGTTGGTTGTGAAAATAATATGAGGGTAAATACAGTAGCCACATTCACAGATCAAATGCCACTGTATGTTTTAATTACAACATTCCATAAAAACAAAAATTATGCATACCCCATCATTCAGTACTTAACAGAGGTTAAAACTATGTATAGTAAGAACTGCCCTCAGTGGTTTCAGAAGGCGGCTCACATTCTACGAAAAAACTCACCCACCAGTGGGCTTAAGCAAGCAGCTGAGCCTCTGTCTTTACTATGACCACCGAGTGCCGTCCTGAGTGCACATAATTCAGGAGTCCATTCAAAAGAACTTTGCAAAAGGTTTAACACGTCCTGTAAGTTCTGACTAATCAGTTGTGATAAACGATGAAGACAGTTGTCACAAAACCGGCACACATTTTCATTGAGTCAGTGCAGCGCGAAGGAAGCACACGTGTGGCATTGCGTATAGGATTCCAGAAGACTGGAGAAATGTCTCCTTTTCTGCACGAGGAGAGCGTATGGCACTGCATGCATCGGTGTCACCCTCTACTCATCACTTAGTGGCAACGATGACTTACCTGGCTGGAGAAGCAACTGGATGTCTCTGGAAGGTTCGGCCAAAGCTGACCAATGATGATGCACATCTTGGCGGGAGGAATAGATGCTGAGAGTACAAACGTTACGTGTATGTGCGCTCCCACCTTGGCGTGCTGTAGCAGACATGCAGTGCGTCCTCTTTATTGAGGTCGCATTGCTTCAGCAAGCTAGCCAGTGTTAGAGCCAGTGTTGCAGTGCTACTACTTGGCTCCCAGGGTCAACCCACTGCTCGGAAAGCCAATTGATCTGTGAAGGAGCAGTACTCGTGTACAGGACAGCACATTATAGCTCTTCAGAGGTCGTTTTGCAAGTGCCCAGTGACAATTTGGTGCTTCTTTGCTCTTTCTCTCTCGTGCATTGCTCAGTATTGTAAAGCCTGTTTATTGAAAGCCTCTTTAGTTGCATGCTTTGCATTGCCTTTCTGTGAACCTCTTGTCTGAATTCTTAATAGTACGAATTCGTCTTTTGCTGTGCATAAAATTTGTTTTGTTTGTTAACTCGAACCCTTCCATTGCCTTGAACCGACAAAAATTGGGCACCAAGCAGCCACCCTCTTCTCTCACTACTGTTAACTGACTTCTGGCTGAGCTTGCCGCGCAAGTCAAGGGCATCTCCTTTGAGACAGGAACAGCTGCCCTCACACACTCTAAGGATGTTTGGAAGTGCATGTACCAACAGTGGTGCATCGTTAATAAATTATAATCATTAACAGTTAACAACATTGAAGAAGACACTTTCCTGCTGTTTTCCGGGGACATTAACAAACTTGATCTGCAGGCAGTTTGTCAAGACAGTGTGGCTTTGCCATAGTCGGATTTATAAATCAGCACAGTATGCAATCACCAGTGAATAAGCAAAGCATGGAGCATTGGTTCCTCAAATCGAATATGACCTAAACAGCAAAATTACCAGATTCCTATTTGGAATCCATCGAGCACATGCAGCTTACAATTTTAGATGCAATACATGGCCATCTTAAAGCAAAGGCATTTCAGTGTGCATGCCTCTCCTGTCCTCTTTTTTTCTGCATGTGGTGTCTTTGATAAGCCCTTTTTCTTCAAATGCAGCTGTGTTTTTTTAACCCATACAGTGTACTGAGTGGGGGCACAAGTGAGAATATAAAATGCGCAGTTAGATGCTCCCAGTGAATACTGCAAAGGCAGTCTCTTTCCAGAGAGGATAGTTCCTGCTTCTTGGATACTAGTCCTTCATCCATCTGCTATGGCTGAATCGTATCATAAACAAACAACACATATATCCCAATGGGAACCTCAAATTACAATAGCTGCCAACGGAAAACAGCGCACCTATCAAAACAGCAAGCAACACCAAGTATAGGTGAAAAAATAATGATTAAAGTCATGTGCAAAGGCCAAGAACTGATAAACTGCCAAAGAAAAGTGAGCTTAATGAAAATAGGATATCCCCAATCATAGGCAATAGCTAAACTGTAATCATACAGTGAAACCCAAATATAACATAACGACTTTGAACAATATATAGAAGATAACAATAGTCAGTCACAAACTGTCAGCTTTGCCCTATGTTCTATGGTAAAATAACCCACATATAGCAATGCAGCATAACAGTATGTCATCGGCCATACCATTACATTTGGTCACTGAATACCAAACCAAACAGGAGAACGAAGCCTCGCAAAATCCTGCGACCACAGCAGCAAAACCACGTCACAAAGTCCTAAGAATAGTCTAGTCCCTGCGGGACATCATTTGTGCTAAAAATCTTTCAACTCATCTATATGCAGCAGTTGGACGCCCTTCAGACAGATGTCGACAAGACTGCCATGAAGCAGTCAAACTAAAGCCAAGTTACTTGAGGTGGCAAGTGAAAAGAGATCTATATTTTCAAGTTTGTAATATCTTTGCTGTTTTGGCTTGCCCAGTTATAAGAATTATTGCTTATAACAATATTTTCATGGCATTTCAGTGTTATAAATGGGGTTGACTGTACCACAACGCCCTTATTACATAATAATGCAGCAATACTTTCACTAAACATGGACAATGCTGAATCAAAACAAATACAAGTGGAAGGGAAGGCCCCTCAAAATGTACCATACATAGGTATATACCAAACAAGATGGCCATAACAGCACATTGAGTCACCTGCCTGGAGACACCATAGTCTTCATACTGGAAGAACTTGAACTGCTGGGCCCCCTTGTCCCACTTCTTGCACTTCGCTTGGTCCACCAGCATGTTCCACAGGACCATCTGGCCATGTGTTCCACCACCTGTGGGCAGCCAGTTTTGATATGCGAGGTGTCACAGTCCATCGCGACATCAAGCACAAAAAAATTTGCTAAAGAACCTAGCTACACGAGTTCAATTTAAAAAGAACACTGTGCCCACAGCGTGGAGCCCTTAATTCATTTTTTGGCCCAAATATTGTTTGCGCTTTCACCAAGCCTATCAGCCATTGTTTGTGGTGTGAGAAGCTCCACTGTGAATTCCACTCAAGCTAACTACCGTATTACCTTAAATGTAACAAGCTTTCCTTAATATTTTTGGTTCTAAACTCTACCCTCATGTTACAATCGAATACTGTGATTCAGTGTGCTGAAAGCAGTGCTAAGGTGCAACCATATTGAATCCATCATCACTCAGTTTGTTTCCGCGGTTTTACCCAAATCAGCCAAATTCCAATCCATCCAGTCAAAACATCGCACCTTTTGCTCGGTGGCTCAGGTTCCCGTTGTCGCTATTTCGTGCTTGTTGCATCTTTCACAATGGATTAATATGGTTACTTCTATTATCATATTTCGCGCGAGGCAAGGCGCTGTGCCTAGTATGACGTTCACTGCAAAAGGAAAGCTATTTTGACTGCAGAACAAATCAAATTCTGCGGCAGCTCGACATTAACTAATCTACCATATGAGGGTGGTGGATGCAGCGGGAGGTGTTTTTTAAGTGAGCATGACCGCATAGGCTTCCATGGGTCCCTCACGTCGAACACCTGAACGAAGTGGCGAACTTTATAATTGAGCATGGGAGTAAGCGTCGAGCTGATACACTGATAGACCAGACATTCCTCGGCAGATGCGAATACCCTCTGCATGTCATGGGTGGGCCCAAAGATTCATGACGAGGAACTGCTTCTCTCAGCGGCAAACGACTTCAATAAGACAAATTACCGACAGGCTTTGAAGCTGTTAGAATGTCAGCACTACAAGCTCAATCTGCACCAGTCGTCGAATATACTATTGGGGCATATTGGGACCGTCAACGAGACTGCAGTGCCCCTGGACATTCTAATGGCCACAACTGCACAGTGTAGGTGCCCCTGAAGTCCGCATTAGAACCACTGGCAATGAGAAAACCAGACTGCCGGTGATGCTGGCATGCCTGGTAGGTGGTTACAAGCTGCTACAGTAAATCATTTTTCGACTCAAGACGGTACTGAAAGAGACGTTCCCAAAGAATGTCATCATCCACTGCCAGGAGAAGGGGAGACATCGCTAGTAGTCCATTAGATAAAAACCGTGTGGTGCCATCGACCCCTCCTATTCACCCTCATCATCAATCCTGGTGTTGGATTCCTTTAGCAGATACCAGATTCCTGAAGTGAAGAAAAAGCTGACAGAAACTAAAACACACCTTGTCATTATTCCTGGCAGAATTGCGCCTATAATGCCACCAATGGATGCCTGCCTGAATAAACTATTCTAGGACAGAGTGCAGAAGCTCTACACCAAATGGATCTGGGACGAGCTTGCCCTGACGCCTTCGGGATAGATCAAGCAACTGCGTACGTCAAAAATCACCGATTGGGTTTCTACCATCTGGTACAACCTATCGCACGACATAGTAGCTAGCTAGCTCATTTAAGAAATGCTCATTATCGAACCACCTCGGTGGCACAGAGCACAACATTATCTGGGAGGAGCAGAGTGAAAAGGAAGAACTCTGCCTTCAATGATGATGACGAATGAGAGTTTCTGACGAGACTGCAAGAGCTACAATATCTATTAAAGGCACTTTTTCAAGCACTATCTCGCGTTGCAATCGTAGTTTTATTTTTCCCATTAGGCAATATGCAAAGTCGCCCCACACGTTACATTCCCGGTTGCGTTACATTAGAGTACATAAGGTAGGCATCAGGAAGTTGCCCTGTCTGCTCTCCATCATGCCCTTGTTGCACATGAAGGGTGTCTTGCAAAGCACCTGACAAAGAACGCACATGAAACTACAGAAGAAAACTTGCAATGATGTGCGATATCCAGTCAATAAGGAAGTATAAGGAAGAATATGATTGTACACAATAAAATAAAACCCTAAAGTAATAAATGTACCCAGAGGTCAGGACGCCCCCAGTCAGAGAATCTCACTGGTATGTCTCATGAGTGCATGCCTTGCCACACCACTGTATGTAGAGTAAGACCTCGATAATTCGAAAACACGCAAGTCTAATTCCTGAATAGCTTGCAGAATTTCTGTGGTCCCATAATTTCTAATTAATATAATGGCATATTCGAAGCGGCCACCTGCACCAGCCCGATTAACCCTATGACTGTTTTTGCGGTATGGGTACTGCGCTGCATTCTGTCCCATGGTGTTTTTGCTGTTCAGGCACTGCGCTGAGTGCCTAGCATATAAAAAAATTTGACCCTGGGGGGCGAATTTTCGTTTGGAATATTCAACAGTGAAAGGGTTATTTTAAGTTTTTTAGTGCTTCGCTGGAATGCGTAATCACAATTTTGACATAAGCCAATGAAGCGACGGCACTTCACAGCCACAAGTGGCGCCACAATGTGGTTACAATGCTTGATATACCCCAGCTCCACGGCCCTAGACCTCCCCAAACAGAAAACCACTCCGTGGTGCGGCTTGCAGACTGCTGAAGTGCACCCCTGAGATGCTTCACTGCAGCGCAGCCGTGGAAACTTGCAGTGCTTCGCCAAGACACGGCTCAACTAGAGACAATGTATAGCGCTGGCCTCAAAGCATCTCCCACACACAGCAGTAGCACCGCATGTCCTGCGACGCGCCTACTCGTGCTGCGTGCATTGACAATGCACATCGACCTACGACGTTCACATTAATTATGCACCATGGCTTAGAGGAATAACAGGCATCTCAATCACTGTATTTACTTGTGTAATGAACCTACTCACATACCCCACATATTTGTCAGAGAACTTCAAAAAAAAGTTCATTCTTAGTACATCCCTCCATTTTGTGCCGTCGCGGTCCACAGCGCATTACTTGGCAGCATGCCAAGATGCTGTGCAGTGAAAACATCCTGGCGCACTGCTTATCTTTTGATGTTCGCTCCTGCATTGTGTGTAGGGGAGGGGGGACTTGGCAGAGTGCCAGCAGCCTTGACAGCAGTGCTGGCAGTGCCTTGCTCGGCTTGTTCGTTTGCGGAAGCCTAGTTTTCAGTATGTTCGCATTGTCACATTGCGATTGGGGCGTGCGCTGTCTATGCGACATAATCATTGCGACGTGTGACAGCAGTAAATGTCTTTTTGGATAATGGTGCCAAAAAGCTGGTATCATTATCACAATGGACCATGTGCTTCCATTCATTGATGGGTTGAAGAACAAAGAGGGGGGGGGGGTGAAGGGGGGTACACCCAGTGTTCTTGCAATTATTTTTAGAGGTGTTCAGTTAGAACCCAGTTAATTCGAACATTTTGCTCTGTCCTAATGAGTTCCAAACCTGTTCCAAGAACATCCCGACAAATTGCTGGTGCTTGAGACGAGGTGTGGCTGGCCGGTTACTCTTGTTCTGGGCTACAAGGAAGGCAAGGGCCCTCTGTTATACCGACTACAATACAGTATGGAATCTCTATGCCATAATAAAAAAAATTTGAATTCCCACTTGACGTCACCTTACTGATATTGCAGCAATGGCCAGGGTGGTGCAAAGCCCTGAATTCAGTAATGCTGTTATTGTGAGCATAAACAGTCTCGACGAGGGAGACCGCATTTCCTCTCATGGACTCTTCAATGGGGTCTGTTTCCCCTTCTCGCTGCACCTCGGTGGGGTCACCACCAGCTCCCCACTCTGCTTCTACTACCACTGTTAACATGCAAGAGAAGCATGTGCTCAATCCCCGTCCCAGCGGCATAAATTTCAACCTATAAGTCCTCACATTCCAATCCTTACAGTTCAAACAATGAAAGTATGATCATATTTGCGATCTATGAGTATAAAATGCAGATAAATTGTACATGTGGTGACTGCATGGCCACATGAGCCTCTGAATATACTGGTATCAACGTCTTCAGCCCCTAAATTCAGAGCAAACACCAAATTTATAGGTCATGCAGTGCGCATTTTCAGAGATATCAAGCGGTGTTGCGCGTAGAACTGTACTTGATCTGAAGCATTTGCATGGCAAGCAGTGGGAGTGTGGATTTTGACGTTCAGATAGCATCCCGATATCAATCACTGCCATTTTCATTCAACTAAAAAGCGTTGAACATAATTCCTTGTGCTGGGCAGACAAGGAGTAAAGAACAAAAATTTACTCACGGTTAAAATTGGGACTGTTCAATGCAGTGGGCATTTATCTTACATAATGCGTTGCATTCAGAACATATAAATTGGTTGAAAGGGTATGTAATCTCTCGACTGATGCACATCTGAGAAGTCGTACATCGAGTCGGTTTAATACAGAGTAAAACAGGGTTCGTACAGGTGGCAAAGAAAAAAATTCAAGGATATTCAAGGAATTTCAAGCCCCCATAGGAGGATTTTCAAGGCCCCCTTCGAGGGCTTAATTTTTTTTTTCCATGTCAAAGATCTTCAAACAGTGCTCTCAAAACGTCTGAAATATTTATTCCACAAAGAAAAAAAACATCACTACGCAGATTTGCTTCTATCGCACAGAAAAAAATTAAATATAGCTTCATAAAATATCACAGTGAAAGTTTGGTCATATCCCGCAAAGTAAAACATTAGTTTTATAAAATTGTTGGTTATTTCCTATACCCTCACAAAATATTGTCCACTCACGGCCGCTCAATGGAGGCGCACTTGGGTGCGGCCCGTCGCGTCGCCCAGAAGAGCCGTATTGCGCCTAGTTCTCATCGCCACCGCTGCGGCGCCACCGCTCCGGGACGAGTCCGGGCGGAGAGCTGCGCGCAGCGGCCGTGGCTGTGCTTTCGTTTCGGCGTCCGCGTGGTCGGCGCTTGCTCAATTTAGGATTTATGAGCGGCGTTTCACACATTATGTGATGCTACGTGCAAGTTTGCTATTGATAAGGTGATAGCGGCATGTCATCATCATTGGGCTTTTCGAAGTCATTCGTGGTCTTCCGTTTACAACGAGAATCGAGGCAGTCGTGTGCTTCGCTGAGTGGGCACCCATTTAGTTGCGTTTCAACCACTGTAATAACGTATTAGATATTACAATCTTGAAATCGGGACAAGGTTTGGGGCCATTTATTCAGCGCGCACTTTTCTGGAAACTTACAATTGAGGACGTAGTGTTCAACATTATCGTTCAACCAGTTCCTCCGTTTTCACTGGAAATAATATTCAAGTGGGTACCACCACCTAAACATACTAGCTAACACAAACTGTTGCAAAAGAAACAACACAAGACAGCCAGTTCATCGACACGCCCGCAGGCTCAGGCAATTTCTTTTTTCGTTTGATTATGAAGTCGCGTGATGCACAGAAGGCACACAAGCTTATTTTACAAGCGAAGAACTTTTCCTCAAAAAAGGTTTATGTGCAAGCGTGATTTTTTCCACTGTCAGATTGATGTTGCCTGTCCAATTGGTCAGCAGTGGTCGCATTAGTTTGGTTAGGTCCTTAGTGTGACTGCGGTCTTCTCTCTCGCAAATCAACTCCGGAAATTGCACAAAATGGGGAAGAAGGGATGAAACTAACATGTTGCATAGCTTGCTGCTTCTTCTGACCTCCGGGCACTTCATCACCTTGCTAACAAAGGTGCATGGGGATTTTCAGATACCTTAGGCGTCCGTCATCAAGAATTTTGATAAGTCGAGGGTTTTGCAGGAATCACAAGGCACAAAGTTAATAAATGGATGGGGACTAATAAAATAAAATTATTGACACTCTAAAGTAAGCACTAGAAGTTATTTAAACTTTGGTAATATATAAATAATGAAAACACGGGCAGGCACTGAAAACAGAATAAATAAAAATGTTTCATGAGATTCTGTAAAACTATTCACACTTTCTCTTCAAATGGACGTGCAAGGTAACCAGCCAAGAATGCAATCGGTGCTAACTCTATGTCAGCTGCTGGTTCACACCACACATGGATGAATCCAAGCTGACTCGAAAACTCTCTCGCAGCAGACGTGATATGGCAGTTGGCAAGGTACGACTTTCATAATCGCGAATTCCAAGTTTTATAGCTGCCTATTGTTGATAGGTGCATTTGCAAACCGATGCTTGCAAGATGCCAACCTGCACGAAGCATGGCAAAATGTGTATAACATCAGTCGATATATATATATTTTTTGCTAGTGGTACCTTCAGTATTTTCTCCGAGGTGAAAACTGCAGCCCTTGCGTCAACTTTGTCGTTCCCGCCTTTGAATTGCCTTAGGCTGCTAAAAAGCGATACTATAGACCCGCTTTCAGAGCCTGCTTTAGGGCGTATCGGAAGCTGAAAATAAGATTCGGTTAAATGCAATGCACTAGTAAGGCACACAGAAGACATTGTTGTAAGATACTTGATGTGATCAAGAAGGTACGTGATTTGCGCCACTGTGGATCTGATTGTCTTGATTGTTGCTTCGTACGTTTGTTTGGCTAGCCTTTGCTTTGACATGCCTCCTTGGACCTGAATGTCTTCGATATGGCAAAGTCCAACTCTAACCAAGATAGTCACTCGTCATCTGACAAATAGAGCGGCTCCTCTTGGTGTCTCCATGGCTTCACTTATGCGATGTTGGGCAAGGCATACCATTTTGATATCATCGTCATAAAAGTGATCGTGGCGCAGCTATCTTGAAACACACATGCTTCAGGATGACACGGGGGGTTGTCCAGGAGGAAATAAAGTGTAGCTATAACAAGTGGGGAAAATAAAGCTATTGACCTGCGCGCGTTAATTTTTTCAAGGTTGTTTGGCTCAACATGAGCCCGCGTGAGTAACTTAACTTGTAATGTGGGCAGTTCGGGAACACGGAGGGGACAGCTGAAGGAAGCAGGATCTTCAGTTTTATGTTCTTCCTGTAATCGTCATCTGTGAAGTGTAGTGAGTATACCAGTGACTTGTCACTCGGCTCCCACCGGCTTCCTTTTCCATCCTAGCCCTCCCGAGATATGTTTTTCAGCCATGCTGCTCGACGTTGTGAATCGCACGGGAACTCATGGTAACCAATCTTTTCTTGCTTTCGTGGTGCACAGCGGCACACAGCAGTTGCCTGGCATGGTGCTGCATACGCTTAGGATTCTGTTATGCTGAGTAGTCAAAACGATAACACGCGCCAACCCAGCCAGCGCGCTCCTTCCGCGTCGTCTGCTCGTCCGTGCCGGCGGCGTCTTGTCCCGGAGTGGTGGCGCCCCCGCGGAGAATGACGGCGGAAACTGTAACTTCTCCCAATACGCGCTTCCCCAGCCATTGAGGCGCGACGCGACGGGCCGCACCAAGTGCGCCTCCATTGAGCGGCCGTGGTCCACTGCTTCAACTGCACAACTGCACAACTTGGGATGACGACCGATACGAAAAGTGGGATGTCACAACTTTCAGAGTCCAAAGAATTTCAGCGTCAGTGACAAGCTCGTGCGCTTTGCAAGCATCGTTTAGGCTTGGCGACTGCGAGGAACACGCGCTAGTAGACTGCTCTACCGCGACCGGCGTCAGGTACCTTTTCAACGCGCTCCCTTGCGCTACCTTCATTGCGCCAATATGCTTGCCGCTTTTCATGTGACTTTTTAAAGCGGATTCACCCATGGCAGTCACATCCACAGTTTTACTGCAAAGCTTGCACTTAGCCCGATGCGGACTCGTTGTATCAGGCGCAATCCACTGCTTGTATTCGTCATGGTGGAGCCACGTAGCCTGAAACTTGCTCTTTCCGGGCATTGTGTCACATATGAAAATATCACGTGCGCTGACAGGCAGAAGCCACGCTCATTCCAAAAATGCAAGCACTAGGGCAACGCAAGTGTAGACACGGCCGCATGGCTCGGTAAACCTATCTAAAAACGTTGGGCTCGGTGAGTGATGGCGGTGCGATAGCGATGGGACGACGCAGCCGCGCACCCACTGCAGTGTTGTCAGCCGCCTAACGAGAATGCGCTAAATAGGCTAAAAATCGATGTTTCCTTCCCCGCAGTTCATTCAGAACTCAGTCAAGAATAAAAGTTTAGCAACAAAAACGTTTTCATGACGAAAAACACCAGTTCAAATTTAGTATTCAAGGAATTCAAGAATCTTCAAGGACCAGTCATAAATTCAAGGTTTTTAAGGGCCTTGAAAACAGACTTCCGTAATTCAATGGTATTCAAGGTTTTCAAGCACCTGTGCGCACCCTGTAAAAGCTTGTTAATTCAAAATTCACGGGACCAGAAAAAAGCGTCCAAATTATCCTATGCTTGAATTATTGAAAAGCCTCAAAAAACCTGACAACCATTTGCAGTATACTAAATTTACCATATCACTCGCGTAATAAACCCAAATACGTAATGAACTCAACTCCCAATTTTGCCGCTAAGAATTTAGAAAATAAAAGCATTAGCAGTTAGCATGTCCCTCCATTTTGCGCCGTCGCAGCCCACAGCTCATTACTTTGTAAAGCAACAAGATGCTGCGTAGCAATACCATCACAGCACATAGCGGCTAGGGAGGAGGGAAGGGGTGCTTTAGCCTTGACTCCTCGTCGGTACTCATCCTACACGGAGGGAAGCGGTGGCGGGAGTGAGGCTTCCCAAGCAGCCTGCGTCGTGCGAGAAGCTGCATTGCACGACGCGCTGGTTGGAACTAGACGAGCGCACATTCTGTTAAGAGAAAAACAAATTCTCTATAATTATGTCAGCAAAAGTAGCTGCACAAACACTGTCTCTGCCCATCATTGAAGATCGTACCACAGCCCGAAAGACGATGGTAACTGCCTTTTTCGTGCTGGGGTTTCTTGTACACAAGTGGAAAAATGCTAGTGTTACAACTTATGCTGTCGGGTTCCTTCGATTTCCAATTGTCAATAAAGTGACTAGAGATGGAGTGCGACTTCTCTTAGACTCTCGTGCAGTCACTCCTGGGGTGCAGCGCGCTCGTCTTGCGCTTCCCATTGGCCAGCGCGACTGACTTGCCATTTTGCTTTGTTTTTTTTTCAACATTCGCCATCGCGGCTGCTGTTTCGCGCGTTTATGGTGCGCTTTCACGATTGTATCAATCGTTTTCGCGGCCGGTGCTGGTCTTTAGACGTAGCTCGGTGGACATAGCCGTATCACGAGTGTATTAAAAACAAAAGCGCCTAGCGAGTGCGCGTCGATAAACGAGTACGGCGGCGCACTGCTAGGGTCGCATGCCGCATCCTAAGCGGCATGCTCTAGGCCTAGCTGCAGCATGTCTGGCGGCATATAGTCTTTGCGAGTGGTTCAGAGGCATCCAAGACAGCATCGATAGATTGCACTGTCAGCTGATACTCATGCCCCCCCCCCCACGCGACCACTTTGTTGCTTTTTTATCGCGTCGCTTCAGACGACAGGCGAGCCTGACATCGCGCCGTTCCCCGCGTTCTTCAGGCGCGAATTCCGCGGACGTTTCCTTTTTTTTTTTCTTTTCTTTAGCACATTGCCTAAGAAATCGCGTCGCTGCGCCCAACGGGTGTGGAAGTTCGAGCTTTAGCTCCAGCAAGGGGCCCTGCGTGCGGCCCTGCATGCGCTGTACAGCAAAGTAGCAAAGTTTCATTCTAGAACATTAGCCAATTTATTAGGCCATTCTAGTATGCCGCCGAGTTTTAGCCTTAAACTTTGTGCAAGTTGATTACTATTGCAAGACCATTTTATCGTAGATTTTGAGTATTTGTTTGCCTTAAAAGGCACTGCAACAGGCATATGAAGTGGTAAATGAAGCTTCCCCCGCTGGTTCTAGTGATGGTGTATTTAGACTTTGTGGCAAGCTTTTGCCAGTATTTGGGGAGGGTATGGTTATATGTTTAGCATATAGCCTTTCTCATAAAGAACAAAGCCTCACAACAATTCCATTTAAATTACCATAACTGCAGTGTAGCAAAAGTTAAAGGTTGTCTCAAATTGCAAATAGGTTTTTCTCAGTGCCGTTTCTGGACACTGCACTCAGCCTTACTGTGCATTTTCTCTACATTCTCAGTGAGGGACAATGACAAATTTAGCATCACTGCAGTCATATTGAAAAGATCAGGGAGTGATGCAATATTTACATCACTCTATCGAGATGTTTGCAAATTGCCATTAAAATAATTTTGCATGTCAAAAATTTTGCTGATTTCCAATGGCATACAATACCTTGGCCGTAGGTAATGGTGATAGCTTCAGTTTTAGTTGGCATTTCAAAATCCAAAGACAGTTTTGGAAATGGGAAGAGCATGACATTTTTAGTGAGAAATATCACAGTGAGGTTACTGATCATTCAGTTATAATATGTGGTCAAACTTCAAATGCCGTTTTCTCAGTTTCATATTTTTGGTCGATCTCTACAGTCTTACACAGGGTTTTGATAACTTCTTTTCAGTTCACCTAAATAACTTTGGTACCATTTTGGATAAATATCGATTTCAGAATAGCTTAAGGGAGACACGAGTCTTTCCGACCAAAAAATCGCGAAAAAAAACTTTTTAGAAAATGTGATTTTCGAAATTCATAGCTTTTACCTACCTATCTGCTAAGTTTTTCATCTCTAGGATCAGTATTTTAGTCACAGCGCCAATTTATATAATCGATGTTGCCGGAATTTGGGCCGAAAACGGCCACCGAATCAACCATATTCCGCGAGGTGTAGCTCCCGTTTCGTGCGCGGCACCGGAGAAATCTTGGTCTCATTCGAAAGAGCCGCCTTTCATCTTCAAATTGCCGCCTCTGCTGTTTACATTCGTCCATTGGTCGTATAAAAAATAGCAAAAAAGAAAATGTGGCATTTGCAATCCCATTGGCTTTCGGGGTGCACGTGATGACAGGGCGTCACCGCATTGGTGGAGCTGGCTGGCGACGACTGCTCGACGTGCCAGAGCCGCGGGGAGACGGCGGAGACATGACGCCGGCCGCGTTTGGTTCCGAACCGCGAGGTGCATTCACGGCAAGAATTTCGGAAAAACAAAAATTATTGGTTTGGTTTGTGGGGTCTAACGTCCCAAAGCGACTCAGGCTATGAGAGACACCGTAGTGGAGGACTCCGGAAATTTCGACCACCTGGGGTTCTTTAAGATGCACTGAAATCGTACAGCACACAGGGCGCCTTGCTTTTTGCCCCCATCGTAAAGCGACTGCCAAGGCCGGGATTCGATCCCGCATTCTTGGGAACAGTAGTCGACCGCCGTAACCACTGCGCCACCCGTCTTGACGTCAAAGTGCCAAAGCATTGCAGAGATCATTGCGAATTCGGTCACGACTGAAGCTGCTGACTGCGAGGAAGAGGAGCATGAGCTGCACAATTTCTGGGAGTTGACAGAATCGAGCTTTGGACCTCCTCTGCAGGTACATCGCATCTCAAAGCAATGCTGACACCAATGAGGCCTTACAGGTTATTGAGAAATGCGTGATGCTTTCCAGAGAGCAAACGAAACGGCAATCCACCATTGTTTACTGTTTTTTTAAGAAAGTTTTTTCATTTTTAAGCTCAATAAATAGTTTCAAGTCAAAGCTGCACTGTTTTCAAAAATTTGCAGAACTTTCCTCCTTGTTGCATTTTCCTGGCTGTTACCTTTTTTCCCGGTCTCATGAAAACAGTACGCATGAGGATCCACCGTGGTTCTGTTAGCCTTTCACCATTTTTGCGATTGCCGGATTTACGATCTCTCGTCGTGCCCTCTCAATGGTTTCAAGCAACGTGTTAAACGTTGCGTGGTCGCTCACGATGCCTCGAGATGCAACACGCGTTCAGTGCACGGAAGCGAAGGCCATCCTCATGGCGATGTGCGCCGACGACTGCGTCGACGCCTGCAGCGTCCTAGCATCTGTTACAGGGGATCTTAAAAAACAAAGAAATAGAAGCCCCTAGTCTTGCCCCGCGACATTTACTCGGAAATTACCTCAATGAATTTCGCAATGCCAACACATTCCGCAAATTCTACAGGCCTGGACCCATGTGACCCATATTATACACTTCTGTAACTTGAGAACCAGCATACACAGCTTTATGAAAGTTAATAGTTAGCCTGCCCTCAGAATTTCATTGAGATAGGCTCCCAATTCGTAGCGCACAGCTTGTAGCGCTGCTTCCACCTGTAACGCATGCGAATTTCGTCTCTTCCAAAATGCCTACTAGCTGCACGATTCCCGTGCTCATTTTCATACTCCACAGCCTGTAACTTGAAGCCGGCCATGTAACTGACATTGCGGCCCATTGCCCACGGTAAAACGCAATACACAAAAGGCACAAAAAACTAGCAAGTCGGAGCAACTGACAACATTGCTGCAGAGCGGAATGGCTGCCAGAAAAAGTATGCCCAGGACTACGCCACTGCCTAACATCGTTTTGACTGGCTGTCTCCGCGCGCCCCTGCCACCGTGCTGGCGCCGCCTGGCTCCCGTACTGGCTCCCGTACTGGCTCCCGAAAGTTTCGTATTGGTGGGAAGCGGCTAGGAAGGCGGGGGGTGGGGGTGGGGGGGGGGCATTATAGGAAAAGAACACTAGAGCAAGGAGGCACCGCAGAGAAGGCGGCTGCTTCTGCTGCCATGACAACAGGCAGACTGAGTGAAGTGGGAAAACTACAGCACAGCAGTTCGCGGGACAGCAAGGGACAAAAGGCAGCAGTGCGTTTATTCAAAGGAGAAAAAAATTTTTGACGACTAATGTTACGGGTGCGTTCATTATGTGAGTGCGCTCATTTGACGAGTAAATAAGGCATTCATTTTAACAATACAATCAGTCCTATCCAGGACTAAGGTAAAAGTGGGTTGGTTATATTAAAAGTACACATAGTACAGTCGAAGCTCGTTATAACGAAGTAGTGTGGAGCGGGAAAATTTGTTTGTTATATCCAATATTCGTTATAAAAGTGCCCTCCCAAATTCCTGTAAATATGTTTGCTAATAAAACGAAACAATGTTCACTAATATGGACAACACAAAGATGCGAAAATGCATAGTTTTTTAATTAAAAGCTTAGCATCAGCCTGAAATCTCGCTTTTCCTTGCGTGTTGGAGAGCAAAAATGAATACTAAGAAGGGATACTCCACGCACAATTTCCACAACCGAGTTAACGGTCTCTCGGGGAACGCAGCGCACGTGTCGGTCGCAGTGGCAAAAGCCTGATAGGGGCTCATGCCATGACTAGGCAATGGTGATGACATGCCAGTCAGATGCCTGTCAGCCGTTGCATGGCCGGACTGGAGCTGCGGCGGCGGCGAAGATGCTCGAGTCCGGCTATAGCAGTTTATGACCTCCGAAATCACAGCACGCGGTGATCTCGGAGGCCATGGGCATGGAGGCCATGCCCCATGAGGGGCTAGTTCTTGTCTCAACCGCTAGATGACGCGGCACACCAACGCGCGGGTGATTTAAACACACTTCGGCGGTGACGTTCGATTTCGGCTGTGGCTGTTCATGACCTCACAGATCACCGCGCACGGGGGTGTGTTCTCGGAGGGCATAAGCAGTTGGTGGTAGTTTATTTTTTTTTTTGTCGCTGCTAAATGACGCGGCACGCGAGGGCGATTTAAACACACTTCTGCGGCGAGCGATTCAATTAGTTGAAAAAATTGCATTCCTTGAAGTTTTTCCGGCTCCTTTAGGAATTTTTTTTGCCGTTATAATGCAAAAAAACTGCTTCGTTATAACCGATATAGCATCAAATTTTGAAATTTTTCTTTTGTTATACAGAAAGACCTCCCATAGAAATAAACCACAGGGCAACCAAACTATGATTTTAGTTCGTTTTATTCGATATTCCGCTATATCCGTGTTTGTTATAGCAAGGTTCGACTGTAGTCAAAGGTACCTTTCAATACCAACTTTTTTGTTTCTTGAGATAATTGAATGAAATTTTCAGGGTAGACTCATGGCAAAGCCATTTGAATAACTGCAGTTTCAAGGAGCTGCGCACATTGGTACTCAAGTTACAGAAGTATAGCAGAATGGTTCACATAGGTTCCTTGTACCATGCCTGGAGAACTTGCAAAATGTGTTGGCACTATGAAATTCATTATGAAGGTTCCTGAATAGGTACCACAGGGCAAGACAGAGCCCTTTTTTTTATTTTCCCTGCTGAAAAATTTTAGAACTGCATTGAGGTTAGTGCCACTAATTGGACTTGCATTAATGATGATGAACTAATTTTTATGGCGCAAGGGCATCTTAGGCCAAAGAGCGCCAAACACAAGGTGAAGTGTCAACTAAAGTTAATAAAATGTCCGAGGCGTGGTGTTTAATGATGTATTTATAAAACAGTGGTGTATAGGGCCTAAAACATTGAATTGTGGTGTATAGTGGTCTGAATAAAGATTAAAAGGAGACATGTATGTGTTAAAAGGCTAAGCTGCCTCAGCAAAGTTTTCTTTAAAAGAAAGCCATTTAAGTAAAAGAAACAGGCTGACGCCCACATTGATAAATGATGCCAGGCTGACGCCCACGTTGATAAATGATGCCATAAAAAAAGCCTACTTTCAATAAATATTTACAAATTTTTTCTAAAGGAAACATTGGATGATCGCCAAGAAAGATGGATGGATGTGTGGGTATTTGTTTCATGTGTAATTCGGGAAAATGATGTCTCCTATGCTGCTCAAGTCTCGGATATTCAATTAAAATATGGAGCACTGTTAGGCGGTCACCGCATCTCGAACAATGTGGTACAGGAGAGTTTGTTAAAAGGTATGAATGTGTTGTATATGTGTGACCTATCCTCAGCCTGCACAGAGCTACTTCTTTGAATCTGTTTTTTCTGCAGTGTACCTGCCTATCCTTGGTTTTATTGTGTGTAGTTTATTCTCAGTTGCTGTATCCCACTCCTCTTGCCATTGTTCCCGAATCATGTTTTTGATGTGTGGCCTGAGGTCCTGATATGATATATTGTCAATGTCTGTAGTGTTTCGAAGGGCAGCTGATGCAGCAAGCCTATTAGCTGTCTGGTTACCTGGTATCATGGTGTAAGAGTAGATTAGGTGAGAGAACGGCCCCGTCCAGCCCTCTGCCGAAGAATTCTACTTCTGAGGGCTGCCGACAGATGGCGTGAGCAACCATGGCCTGCTCCGCGAGCGGCCGGGCGACGTCGGTGCTACGGGTGCTGTCGGCATGCATTTGGCCCCACTGTGTCAGTATGTGCCTTAAACCTTTCTCCTCTGGTATTTAGCTGTGGGGATGTAAATAATGCTTTATATATTTTTTTTATTTCGGTTAAAGCAGAGCGTCAAAACCAACATAACTGCCGCTCAAGAAGGCAAAGCTGACACGGCGTTGGCAGCACGCGTTTTAATAAAGCACCACATTTTGTCGCATTGCACGCTTCACATTAAAGCGCCAACCACATGAGGCGAGAATTCACGGCCGCATGCTGCGTGACGGCGTCGCGCGTGAGGGGCTGAAGGGCGCCAAAGCATTGCCGCTTGTCGCTCAGGTTCTGGGTTTTTAGAAAATTTCGCGTGTCGCCTGGAAGCAGCTAGCGAAGCAGCCAATCGCAGAAGGCTTCGGGGTACTGAACTTCCATTCTGGCTTTTTTTGTAAGTGAAATTTGTTTTCCTAGTCCGATTTGTGTGAAGAATCTGCAAACGCCCACTTCGTCTGATCCTTGCGTATATGAGCACATCGATACAATTCAGTAAAAGCTTAGTAGGGTACTGAAGAAAAAAAAATATTGTTAATTTTGTAAAGGAGCGAGAGACTGTCAATGCTTGCAATGCAAGTCGGCATCGCAGTGTAGTGTCGCACTGCTGCGCTGCGACCTCTTTTTCTATTTTTAACGCTACGCGTTACAAAAAGTTCCATCAGTGTCACCGTACTTCATGTTGTTTAGTGTTAGAAATGAACGGGATATGGCATAACTGCATTCCCCCTGACCGAACGATGAGGCGACGGTTACAAAGCAGCGCTAAAAACGCGGCTCTCTGTCACCAAGTCTCGTCGCTTCGTGCGGTGTGCACCAACGGGAATGGCAGGCGTTGATGGCGGCGGCGCGCGACGGACCACCAGGGGCTGTCTCCTCATGCGGTTACCGCGTAACTCTACTAAGTAGTTATAAGATATGTTGAACAGTGTGCTGTGTAAGGAACCGACCTCATGCCGATACCTGAGAAATACAGGATACAGGGACCCATCATAACCAGTCTTACCGCCATTTTACAAGCACATAAATTATATTCCTACCCCCCCCCCCCCCCAAAAGGCAAAAAAACAGATCACAAGTCGCTTCAGTGCATGAATGTCACGTTAGTAATTTATTCATATAACTTTAACATTTCTGAAACAAACACAAGTCGCGAAAGGTCTCCTTAATGTTGGAAA
>JAJIZL010014281.1:0-17670 GCA_023969395.1 Amblyomma maculatum | reverse complement strand
TAGGGTGCGTCAGCCTGCCCCTTGTTTTAAGATTCACCAGCTCGGCTTCAGGAACATTTCTGACCCCTTTTGTTCCTTCAAGCACCTGCTTACAATTCGTGCAAGAGGTCTCGTTTGCAAGCTTTCTTGAGACAAAGCCAGTAACGTAGTAAACGATGCAGTCTTGAACCGCTGCATCGCAGTCGTCTAGCTCAAAAACGTCCAGTCCCAGCTGCCTTCGTCAATTAGCCCATCAAGCTTCTGCTTAAATTCCTGCAGTTTGTTCAGGCGCTGCTCATCCGAACTTTTGTATATCTCCCTCAAATCCGTCAGAGTGACAACAGCAGTCTGGCCCTTCTCGAGCGCTGTGTGGGAAAGGTCGTCAATGTTCGTTTTGTCCTCCCGCTTGTCTGATGATACCGAAGAAGCATTTTAACGGATCCCGATTCATTTTGGCTGACAGCACATACTTGAAACCGCAGTTTTGTAGAAGGTATCTAGAAAGTTGTCGGACAGATTTCAGCGTAACGCACAAACCTTCGGCAGCCGACTGGGTCAGAAAGAGGTCTTTTGAAATGTCACCGTTTATGACCTCTTGTTCCCATGAGTCCAGCCACTCAAATGCAGTCTGAAGAGTAGTGAAATCTCTGCATCCTAGTCAAATGTTTTCTCCAGGGTAGCGGCGGTTTAGAGCGTCGAACAGGTCATTCAGAAAAAGTGTGAACTTCGCTGTCGGTTCCACATTAGCCAGCCTTGGCACACCTCTGCGAGCATAAAATATTATTCCTTTGGCAACAGAGTTACTGAAGAGCTGCGTGGCCAGCTTTATCACATCGTCAGCATGTTGGATGGGTTTACGATTGTAAGTGAGCTTGGCGCAGACTAGAAGCGCTCCAGTGTTCTTGCTGTCGCCAACAAATACAGCATCGTAGCACGATTATGTAATAAATTGGCCATCTTTCTTCAGAACTTTTTTGCCGTGCAGACGGTTCCTAAGGCACTTAAAGAGATGAGGTGCGTCGAAAAAAACATATACACCTTTCTTGAAACGTCCGTTGGATGTTCAAAGCAATTAACGACACGTCCCAATGCGCCACTGATGCTGAGCTGCCTCCACATGTTCGTGGAAGCGCCGTCGTGGAAGCGCCGTCGCACACAACTCCGTCGACAAACAAACCGGTTTTCTCTAAATGTACACTTCACTGAATCAAAAGCTGAGCTAGGAGCATTCCCTTTGTTGACCCCTTTGATGCAAACACAGCCACCGGCTGTAAATAAATTTCGCCGAAAGGCGAAAATGCAAAAACAAGGCTATGGACCGCAAGCTCATTGCTTTGGTTGTCGCTCTCCCCATGATCGACAAGACCGGCTTAGGTCATCATTTTGGAGTTCACAGCTAATGCTTTTCTTACTTGAATTTCATCCATTATCAGCTTTCCTCGGCGCTGGAAAGGAGTCTTCTTAGAGATTTTCACCTTGGCTTGAAAGAAGTTATCGTCAGAACCACATTTCAGGCCACCATGCTTATGTACTTGCTCACAGTAGTAACACATGGAAAAGGCAAAATATCATTGCTTCGTAAAAAAGCGTACGAACCACTGCAATAGGCACAACAGAATCCAGTCATCTGTGTATCGCCGGTTTCTCTTTGTTGCGCTCCGGGCAGCTGAAATACATTCCTCTAGCAAAAGCCTCTGCGCTGGTGGCATATTCAGGGCTTGCAGTTTACTTCCGACGTCTTCTTCCTGCAATTTTTTTAGCTCTGTTCTGGTGTCCTGTATCTGCTTGATCAAAAGCTTTTTGCACTTCATAAGCCGCACTCGTGATTGCTGCAATGGTGATTTTGCACGGCGCAAAGCTTTGAGCTTCTCCTGCTGGAAAGGCGGCACGGAAAGCCTAATGCGCTTCAATAGTCGCTCCTGTTTCACTCTTCCAGCTTGGCGGTCAGCATGCAACCAAAAGGTGTCGACAAGACCGCGGCAATGATGACATATGACACCTCCAGGTGATAGTAATAGGCACTTGTGTCTCCATCTCTTGTGGCCGTCGATGGAAGCACACTCCAGGTGCACACACGGGAAGTCCTTCAAACTCAGCCCTCCCAGGCACACATCAAGGCTATCAATAGTTTGGAATATAACTTCAATTTCAGATGACTATGCGGCAACCGAATTCATACCAACAGCAGCACAATCCATAGGCCTGCCGAAGTCATACGCCTGAACTGTCAGGTCACTCTTCACATTGCAAGGTCTTTCTATTGACAATTTCTGAAGAACCGTCCCTTTGCCTGTGTGTTACCTGTGCGTCGATAAACACAATGTCCTTCACCCCTGCTGCATCGGTGCGATGCACTGCCCACGAATGCTGAGGCAGGCAAATGCTTTCTGCTTCATTGAAGAGCGTTTCAAATGGTGAACTAACCGTGACAGTCTCACAGGATGACACAACATCGTTTTCATCAGGAGCGGTTTTCGCAGAGAGAGTTGTGTCGGTGGGCAATGCTGATCCGACGCCGCTGCTGCTTTGAGAGACTGAAGCTGCACGATCAGACAGTCACTTCGCTGTCTTGCGAGGACTTTTGATCCACTTGGAGAGGTAGCTCGGCGCCCCTACGAAGATAGACGGAATAGCGTGCGTTTTTTGTGAGGCCAGCTCTTCTCTTCCCGGACATTAGCACACGGCCATCAATTTCCGCTGACCACGTCTTCAAGATGAAGTGGGGAGCAAAATGTCTTTCGCAAACACGATCGGTTCGTTGCAGTACACGATCTTTGCGAGGTATTGCTCGCCGTCACGCTTCAAGCCTTGATTCGTCGTCTGGCGGCTTGAAAAGCGAGTACTTCTCCTTGCACGATTTGCAGCCGCTATTACAAAAGGGCCCAAAACACTTCACCATAACACCGCCACATAAAACAATTTGATCAGAGAGATCCAGATTTCATAAACGCGAGAACGAAAGCAGAAGCAAGTCGCGGCAGACAACACGAATGGCACAAAGGATGAAATAGGGCAATAGTTGTGAGCGCCATCTGTTGAAGCTCTGCGCAAGCAGAATCTTGCGCCGTCTCTACGTAGCGGCTCGCCCGCGCCATTCACTCACCTAAACTACTCTTACACCGTGCCTGGTATACAGCGGTGGCCTGGCACCATGTAATTTTAAGTTTATAGGCAGACATAAGGGTGTTATAAAGGGAATTCAGGACTGCGTTTTTATTATGCAACGTCCAAAAGAATAGGGACATTAAAGCACTGATGGAGTCTGTGTAGATGATTGATGTCTATTTTCTTTTCGATAATGTGTCTCACAGCTAACAGGATACCGTGGCATTCAGCAGTAAATATACTTGTGTGTCTGCAATATTTTTGACTGTGAAAACTGTGGTTTATGTGCTGCACAGGAGACTTGAGCAGACTTTGAAGCATCAGTGTAATACTCATTGCATATACTTTGCCTAACGTGACATGAAGTGCTGCTGTGTAGCAATAGGGGACGCATGTTTCCAGACTTCAAGGAATGATAGATCACAACAGCGTGCATTTCCCAAGGAGGAATTAGGTCTTTAATGGAAGTTGTATGAAGACTGGTAACCGGAACGTCCAGATGTTCAATATGCGTGGTAACTCTGATTGGGTATGGTGGCGTTAGTGACGGTTTTCTTGAGAAAAGCTCTGTACTAGTTGTGTCAAGCAAGAGCCGGCGACATGGATGATCCAGTTGGCATAGTACCTTCGTGGCATAGGTTACACAAGTAAGTTCTCTTCTTCGTTGCAGTGACCCCCGGTTCGCCTTGACATAAAGACTAGCAATTGGGCTAGTTCGAAAAGCGCCCGTGGCGAGGCGAAGGCCGAGGTGGTGCACGGGATCGAGCAATTTTAGAGCAGAGGATGATGCTGACCCATAGACCATCGAGCCATAGTCAATGCGTGATAGAACTACACTATTCAGAAGGCTCAGAAGGCAGTCGCGGTCTGTGCCCCATGACTGGTAAGAGAGAATTTTTAGCAGATTCATTGCTTTGAGACACTTTAGTCACAACTGTTTTATGTGGGCAATGAAGGAAAGTTTTTCGTCAACAACTACGCCAAAAAATTTATGTTCATTTTTAAAGGCAAGACTCTTACCATTCAGTGTAATGTTGGGGTCAGGCCTGATGCCACACTGTTTAGAGAAAAGTACACAAACACTCTTTTCAGTGTTAAATTTAAACCCATTGTCATCAGCCCACATGGACAATTTGTTAACACCTAGCTGAATTTGGGCGTTCACAGATGGCCAAGTTGAAGCTTATCTGGACGTCATCAACATATACAGAACAAGAAATGGTTTTTGGCAGCACGCTTTTTAACGAGTTCAGTTTGACTATGAAAAGTGAGCAACTGAGAACATGTGCAACTGTATGTACTAATTTGAGTATGCATTGCCAACACGAACTTTGAAGGTCCGTTCAGACAAGTAACTTCGTATCGTATTCAACATGTTCCCTGTGATGCCAAGAAAGAAGAGATTGCGGATGATACTATAGCGCCAAGTGGTATCATATGCTTTTTCAAGATCGAAAAAGGCAAACAATGTTGTTTATGTACAAAAGCATCCCTTGCATAAGACTCAAATGCAATGAGCAGATCAGCTGTTGACCGCCCAGCTCTAAAACCAGCTTGGTTTTGATCAAGAAGACCATTGTATTCAAGGAAATGGAGAAGGCGAAGATTTACCATTTTTTCAAAAAGCTTGCATAGACAGCTGGTTAGTGAAATAGGCCGAAAACTAGCAGCAAGTGTGGGTTCTTTCCAGTGTTTCAATATTGGGATAATGATCGCTTCCTTCCCTGCTTTAGGAAAGCGCCCTGTGGCCCATATTTTATTATACAGGCAGAGTAGGGTTTCAAGCGTATCCACATGCAGGTGCCTGAGCATTCCATACGTGATCCTGTCTGGACCTGGTGCTGTATTCCCACATGTGCCCAGTGCAATCTTCAGCTCCTGCATGGTGAAAGGACTATTGTACCTTCTTGTGCATGGTAGTTTATCATGTATTGGCTTCCTCTCCTCAGTTACCTTGTGCCGCAAAAAGGAATGTGTATAGTGCGCTGAGCTGAATATGTATTCATAGTGTTGCCCTAGTGTGTCTGCTTGATGTTTCAGAGAGTCAACACTTATGCTGACAAGGGGTGTTGAGAGAGTGCTATATCCTTTGAGTGCTCTTATCCTGGTGTATACTTTGTGAGCATCAGAATAAGAGTTCACGGAAGAGAGGAATGATCAGCTTTCTCGCTTGGAGATGCGTCGAACACGCCTGACATTTGCCTCTGCGCGCTTAAATCCTATTAGGTTTTCAGCCGTGGCAAATCGGCGTAACTTCGACCATGCCCTGTTTTGTGTTTCGCGGGCAGTCTTACATTCTGCATTCCCCCAGGGTCTTCGTTTGTTTCGTGGCTTACTTGATGTTTGTGGAATATATTTTTCTGCAGCATCTATAATGTGCAGCGTGATTAAGAGTTGAGATTCGTCAATGCCTAAGGCAGTAACTGATGAACTGGGCAGAGCTGAGTGTTCCCTAAACATCTTCCAGTTGGCCGCATATTCTGTAAATTTCCTGGGACTAGACGCATTTACATTTTTATTCCCTGTGTACTTCACAGAGATGGGAAAATGGTCGCTTCCATATAGATTGCCAATAACAACCCACTCTGTTACTGCCAAGAGCATCGGGAAGTCAATAGCTAAATCAAAGGCTGTGTACGTATTATGAACTGAGCTGTAGTATGTTGGCTGTTTTGAGTTGAGCAAACATGATCCTGAGGACAACAAGAACTTTTCAATTAGTGCTCCTCTGAAGTTCGTTCTTGTACATCCTCATAATGGGTCGCGGGCATTAAATCTCCGACCAGCAGCCATCGTTCTGGAAGTTGGTCAAACTGCTTTTCAAAATTTTTGCTGCATAGTCTATAATGTGGTGGAATATACAGCGAACATACTGTTATTTTACTGAATATTAAGGCTTATATTGCCACTGCCTCTAATAGCGATTTCCACTGGTCGATCGGAGCTGGGCGCCCGAGCCGACCTAAAGCGCTACAGAGCGAATCAGCCTTGGTCGACGAGCAGAACGTGTAGAGCGCGCGGCGGAAGTAAAGCTGAGCCGGTTTCGAACGTTGTAGCCGCATCCCAGCGCCAAAATGTTTGCGGTTGATAAATAGGCAGGAGTGCAGCCCTCAACGACTTGCTTTCTCATTTTTTAAAGCTGCAGATGTTTTTTGATAGACGCACCTCGACATATTCGCGCAAAAAATGGTGATACCCAGTGCCCTCTGCCGATGTCGCTGAAACGGTCAAAAACAGCCAAAAGAAACCAGCAGCATCCGGAAGTGACCGCGTCAGCAACTAGGACTTCCGGCGAGATCCGACTTCGTTCGGCGGATAGAGCTGGAGCGTCCAGAGCTGCCCCAAAGGACCAGCGGAATACGCGCAACCTATCTTGATCGACCAGTGGAATTTGAAATCGTCGTCCCGGAGCAAGAAAACGTGCTCCGTAGCGACCAATGAAAATCGCCATAAGTCTGTGTTAAGCGAGATGCTTCTAAAAGCGACTGACTTTTAAGTTACAATGGCAACGCCAACGGAGGGGTGAGTACTGCTTTGCCTATCTTTCCTGAATACATGATACTGCTTAAGAAAATTTGTGTCTGTTGGTTTCAAATGCGTTTCTTGCAGACAAACTATATTTGGTTGAAGTTCGGCGAGGATTTCATATAAGTCATCCAGATTTTTTAAGAGTCCTCGACAGTTCCAATAAATGATGCTCTCGTTAGGCATTTTGGTAAGTGTAGAAAGAATATAGAGTAGGTTTGAGACTCGCCGCCCTTATCAGGTGGCTAACTGGTGTATGTTTTTTTTTATTTGAAGCGGTCCAGCAGGCCCCGCCTCTCAATGGCGGACTCCCTAGGTGCCACTGATGCTGCGGAGTCCATGCTCACCTCCATGGCCTCTGGTGAAGAAGGCATGGAGGCAGGAGATTTTTCAAGAGGAAGCAAGTCCCTCTCAGATGTCTTTGGAGTCCCGGACGTCTGGGAGAAAGTGACCTCCGGGATTGCAAAGATTGATGCAGCCGGTGGCTGCTTAGTGAGGAGCCGTGGTGGGAGCATGTCAGCAGCATTGCACTGCGTGGCCACCGTTACTAGACGCGGCCTGGCCCCTCTGTCGGCTACGTCAGCATAGGGAGCGGAGGAAAGCATTCTGTGCTTTTTCCGCGCCTCTCCGTATGTTATTTTCTCAATTACCTTAAGAATAATTAGTTCCTTTTCGGCCTGAAAGGCCGCACAAGACCATGAGTAAGCAGGGTGGGTACCTTCACAGTTCATACATTTGTAGTCACTTGTACTGCAGTTATCTGTTGTATGGTCGTGTGCGCTGCACTTTGCACAGGTAAGGCATCCTCGGCATGCCTGGCTGCCATGCCCGTACCGCTGGCACTTGAAACACCTGCGGGGGCTTGGTATGTACGGGCTAACGTTGCAGCAGATGAATTCCACATTGATGAATTCAGGAAGTGTGCTCCGGTTGAAAGTGAGAACAATATGTTTCGTTCATATTTCCTCGTTCTTTCGCCTGATTGTTATCCTTTGAACTGCAGTTACACCTTGGTTCTGGAGGTCCTCAAAGAGATCCGATTCTGTTTCGTTTAGGAGGTCTTGTTCAAAAATCACTCCCTGGCAGCTGTTAAGACTGCGGTGCGGTGATACTTAACGTCAAGGTGAGCAAATGTCTTTGTTATGAGGAGCTTGTCTGACTGGCTTTTGTCTGATACCTCTATTAGTAGGTCACCAGATCCTAGTTTTTTGGCTTTATAGTTTGCCCCAATGATGGCCTTCAGCGAGTTGGCAATCAGAAAAACTGATAGTTCATTTACAGGTTTAGACTCCGTTGTAGAGCGCAGAACAAGAAACTTTGGGAAGTTATCAGTCAGTGTCATGATTTGTTGCGTAACTTCGGTGAGACTCCTTTTTGGAGGTCGATCAGGTTTCTTTGAAGATAATTTTTCCATGCAGTATGGATAGTCTAAGGGGTTTTAGTATATGTCGCCTCTGGATCACCTTTGTAAGCAGAGGAAGGTCCCGGAGTCCCTCACCTGGTAGACAGGCGAGGAGCCTATCGGCAGAGACTTGGCCACGGCCTCGACCGCCACCGTTCATGGTTTCTTCCTTCCACCTCTCAACCTTTCGCCACGGTACGGATGACAGATTTGGTATGGGGGCTCAGGGTCCGTGGTCGCGCCAAGCACCCAACACCTCGTTACACAAGGTGCCCCTGCAGGGTTCGGACTTGCATTAGCCTAATTTTGATTGTTTATTAATAAATCCAGAATCAATATTTTGAAAAAAAACTGAGCTTGTCATGCCCTCGAAAATTTATTCAGGCACACAATAAAAAAAAGAACAGGTGGGAATCCGATTAGTGGTTCCAGAGACACTGCAGAAATAAGCAACCATACCATGAAAAAAAATTCATTGAGAAAATGGCCCTTTAAGTTTAAAACAGCATTTTCAAGTCTAAAGTTTGTTTTTCACTGCAGCACGTTGTGCCTCCACCTCCCCGATTCGCTCGGAAAGTGCATTTCCATGCAAACAGTGGACGACGCTGATGACGCATTATCGCTTGCGATGACGGACGCGATACCAGAGGCTCAGATCGCCGAGGTTGATATGGTCGGTACAACAGGCACGCTTGAAACGCCGCCTCCCTACGTTGACACAACAGATACGCAGTTGGAAGTGGCAGCGCAGTCGGTCTAGTAGTGGTGTAGCAGAGGCAGCACTGATAGAAGAGTCTCCGTGACCGTTGGCAACGCGCTTCGCTAACTTCGCGATTCAGACGGCATTCACAGAACGACGACGTATGCAGTGTTTTAACTTCTTAGTGTGCATCGTGGCCAACCGTGCGACAATCCACAAGGTGCACAAAACCGTTCAAAACACGGCACCAGAATCCGTAAGCAGCGATGATCACGGCGATTTCAAAAATGGTGAAACAAGAAGCGATTCAGCGAGCGCACAAAGAACGCCAGCTCAGTAGGCAGCCGGAGCAGACGACACGCCGGGGGAAGCCACCATGTCAGCGCACGCAGCAGCCAATAGCAGTCACGCGATCCCCCACGTTCTCACGGAGCGCGCGCTTTGTCCAATCACAGCCCGAATTCGAGACGCGGGAAGCTCAACAATCCCTGTGAGGCCCAAAATCACAAGCGAGCCATGCTTCTGCTATGATGCATACGCCGCCGGCAAAGGCAACATGGAAAAGGGCAAGCATTCACAAACAAAACAAGACCAAGATGGCGGCGCTTGGTTCAGCGGCAGAGAAATGGCGCGCGCACGAAGTTTGGGTACTTTTGCCGTTTGCTCGCGACTCTGGGGCTGCCCACCCAGCTGTATATATAATTTAAAGCAGTTTCACGAAGAATTAGGAGTTTATAATTATAGAAAAGGTAGTTTATAACATATACATCCGAAATATGTACTTTTTGAAAAGCCGACTTTTTCACGATTTTTCGACTTTCAAAGCCCGTGTGCCCCCTTAATAAAGCATGCATGCATACAGTCGCAGCCAAAGGAAAGAAAAAAATTTGTAAACAGCATACCTACAAGCACTAATTCACCTCTTCGTGCACTGGCCACTACATCCGAATCTAGCAACCAACTAGCTCATGGGGGTGACGAAAAATGCAGAACGGCAGCCACAGATTCACAAACTACTGAGCAGTTTACAAAAGCGTGTGCGAATGGGGCGGGAACAGACACCACGAGCAATGGCGCACTTTCTAGTAGCCACTCGGAGAATGTGACTGGCGCAACCAAACAGCGTCTTGAAGTGGCTCTACAAGGCCTTAACAATTTTTACTTCTGTGCATCTATTTTTTGACGTAGACACGTGGCTTAAATGGGAGGAGTATTGCGGTGAAACAAGGTTTCCAGTGGTACCAAAATTTTCGCGATCAGCGCTACGGCTGCGGAGTTATTGCGTTTGAAAATCAACCATTTTCAGACATTTCAGCCAGTTTTTTGCTACCAGAGGTCACAAAACCCATTTTTAGGCTCACTTTCAGCGGAATTTTTTCGCAATGTGACTGAACAGGCCTAGAATTTTGAAAATTTGACTTTTCGTGAAATTTTCCCAATTTGATCCCCACGTCCCCACTGAAGTGATTATCTTTTCTCTAGCCTCAGAGGCACACCCAGCGTTCTGTTTGCGAATGATGCCACTGATGCTATCGTGCAGAAGAGTACTTCTCAGTGCCAATGCCAAATCCACATTGCCCCCGAAATTTTCTGAGCACTGCATCCATCCCTCCCCCTCGTTTCAGCCTTTTTTCCGCGCATACTTTTTTTGGGTGGGGGGGGGAGGGGGAGGGTCGAAGCATATAACATTTGTTGAAAAATATTTCTGGCTACACAACTGCCTGGGCACTTGAACCATCAGACTCCAGCCTTTGTTGTAGCCCTTGCTGCTGCCAAGAACACAGATGCTGTCCACAAACACAAAACACAAACACCCCCTCGCCATGGTGGTGCAGTCATTAGGGTACTCGACTTTCTGTGCCCATGGATGTGGGATCGAATCCCAGCTCCGGCAGCAGCTTTTCGATGGAGCCAAAAAGCAAAGCTTCTGTATGCTGTGCAATGTCAATGCGCGCAGGTGGTCGAAATTTCCAGAGCCCTCCATAATGGCATATCTGATAGCCTGAGTCGCTTTGGGATGCTAAACCCCATAAACCAAGCCAAACCAAACACAAGCACCAGTTCCACACACCATCCACCTGTTAGAGGCAATGCCCAAGTGGCCTCTGGACTCAGCCAAGCAGGTGGCTGCCTTGGTGCGGCTGTCAGTTCAAAGAGAAGGTGAAATTTACCACATGCCATATTTTTTGGAGGTGCAGTCGAACCTCGATATAACGAATCTCAATGCAACGAAATTCAAGACATAACACTTTTTTAATTTCCCGATCCCTGCCCTATTACAGGCCATGCATTTTTTCTGCGCTTTAATGAAGTAGTTTTATGCTCCACTTGCCACTTAACGAAGTCCTCGCGCATCGCGTACAACATGCATCAGCAGCAACCTTGACAACGGGATGAGAAATGAAATGCGAGCTGAGACAAACCGCATTTTGCATTTGCCCAAACATCGAGAGTCAGTTTGAGGGGAGGAATCAATATGTGGAAAGAAGAAAGAAGGCATTTTTTTTAATACAGTCGACCATCATCCCACCCATCAGTAGCCAAATGCGGTCAGGCCCAGCCACAATCATGACAGGGGTTTTTAGCATCATTCGCTGCGTCATAAAGGGAAGGCACTCAGCAACCGGACCAGCCAAGTAAGCCATCACCAGCACTCCTGCCAAAGCCGCTGGCACTGAACCAAACTTGCCCACTAACCCCCCCCCCCCCCCCCCCCCAACCCCCCCGCCCCGCACCCAACCTACCCCCCCCCCCCCCCCCCCCCCCCTTCCTGGTTTACACCACCACTGCAGCTAACGCACACCGTAAAGTTCTCGCTGTGCGAAATCTTGGTGCCAAAATTTACACTAGACGGAGGGGATGTGCTAACGACCAGCGCACTAACTACAAGTGTTCTTTTTTTGTTTTTGATTTTTTTTTACTTTACCTTGGCGGCACAAGTGCGAGGCAGGTTCATTGCGCGTGTAAATACGGTACGTGCACGCGAGCCTTGGACTAAAGATTGCCCGCTTACTCTTTGACCACACGAAGAAAAATGATTCGTTTGGGTCCGTTTGCTTCACCCGTTATCCTCCTGATATACAAAACATCCAGTACCTTTGTTAGCACTATTATTGCTAAATTTCTTGCTTATTTCCTGAATTTGTAAATTACAAGCTTCTATCTACTAGCAGTGTTCCACCAACCTGTTACTTTATTTGGGCAGCTAGAACATGGGAGCCTTGACGTAACGAAATTTGCGATTTAGGGGAGATGCTACTTGAACACTTTTTCTTTAATATTTGACTTAGAGCTATGGAACTTTGGTTAATAATTCAGTTTTTATGCTGATTTCAAATCTGCAATTAGTTTTATTGTAAGTTGCATAGTTTTTGTTCTGTTTAGTGACAGTGTGTAAAATATACGCTCTTTTGCCCCCCTTCTTTGTCACACTAAACTTCCATAAACACACTTCGTTGATGGCTCATTTTGATCCATATAAACTGTAGAGTGCCAAAAACTAATAATAGAGTACATATAAAGTATGCTAATGACGTGAAAAATTTGAACCAGGCAAGTCAACATTGTCAAGACACCAGCATGTGGTAATTATTTTTTTTTCTGTAAATATTTGATCAGTATTTATTTTTCAAAGAGATAACGGCACTCCTCATACCTCAGAGCAAATGTGTGCAAAATTTCATTCAGATATGAGCATCAGAAGTATCAAAGACATGAAGGGCAAACGCTGAAAATTGCCCAAAATTGCATTTTGAGAAAAATGCATTTGAACCTAAAATTGCATGTTTATTTAAAAAAGAGGGCTTCAATTCCTATCAAACTTTGGAACAAAAGAAGAAATTTGTCTATAAAGTAGCCACTGGCGCTAGAAACTTCCTGCAGCATATGGCACTCCCTTATGACCCTTGCGAGTGGAGTCCGACATGCGCTTTTTTTCTTCAGTGTGCGGCGATTTGCGTTCGCTTCCGCAGTCAGCTTCAAGGACATTTGTTTCTGCATTGTTATTTCTCTGGATGTGCCAAGCTATGATGCATTGGCTTGTGGAGTCCAATAATTGAGGAAAATCGCACTACCTGCTCATATCCAATTCCTATAAAACAGGCCGCCACAGCAGCTTTGACGTTGATGGCGAAGCTTTCATCCGAGCTCCTGCTGTCAATCTCTGCTCGCATCCTTGCTCGCATCCCTGCACGCCATAACTCGTCGCAATCAGTATGCTGTGGAAAGCACACATTGCGGGCAGGCAGAGTTCTCACACAGTTCAAGAAACAAAGCGAGTCTGCGCTTTGCGGCCGGTTCCCGAATACAAGAAGTCCTGAACGCTGGCTTGGGCAAATCGCGCTGCCCACAAGAACGTTCACCGCTGCCAAGCCAGTAACTACAGATGACGCCTCATCGCAGGCTATTTCCTCACCTTAGAAATGCCCAATCTTTTTTTCCGAGGCACTCACACAATCTAATGCCGCTTCAAATTCCTCGGAGGTATCTGAAACGCTGGAGGGATCACCGTTGGTTCTACTAGGCCTAACTGCCACAGGTCGAGTTGTCACTGGACGAGCCTTCTCTTTCGATTTTTGCCAACGTCCTCTATATTTGTGAACAGAACGGTATTTCACTCCTCGGTGACTGCGCTGGTTCAGTTGTGCTTCATCCATGACGAAGATAAAGTTGCCGAACGATCGTTACTCGGAAATGCACCTCGACGTAGCATGGAGCCAGCAAGTGGGCTTCGCCACATGCGCGCGCGCGGCGGCCAATGGCGAGGCTTGATTCGTACCACGTGATTTAAAAACCAGTCGCAGCGCTCGAAAAACGCAACGTAGGCATGCTTTTTTTTATTATTGCTTGCGTTTTAGACGCCGGGCAACTGTGGTGATTGGGAGAATGCGGCTTGGCTGATCTCGTCACGTGATCCGCAACAGCGATCAACTGCGCTATGCCGACCGCGGGACGCTCGAAGATAGCATACTTTCGGTCATTTAACCGCCACAGTGTGCTCTTTAAACATAATTTCAGCCCATTTCCTGTTTAAACTCAGCTTTGATTTTTATTTTCATGAAAGTAGAAATACTAAACTTGACAAAACAAGTAAAAACAAAAAATCAGTCATTTTCGAAAAAACACGCGTTTTTCGACCCGCATCTCCCCTTAACGAAATTTTTGGCTGCAAGTAGGACTTCGAGGTTCGACTATCTAAAAAACCAAGACTTCTTTCATGCTCACTGACAGTGTGTGTCCTCACAACAATACTGCCAGCTACTGTGCAACCTTGGCATCCATACAGCAAATCCACACTCTAGAAGTGAAGTACCCTTCTTCCATCCCCTCTCTGTGCCAATGCTTCTGTCCTAGTTTTTCACTCAGATCACTTAGTGTTCGCCCCCTGAAAAAGTTTTTTTTTTTTTCATCATTTTGCGTCATTACCGCTGTAAGGCACTTTGGTTTTGAGCACCAAATGGACGACGTGTGTGTCAGGAGTGTGGGCCTACATTCCTGGACACTGAAGTCGACCATGTAGCCATGTGTACTATGAAGGCAGAGTAGGGCCATTGACTCACTGGGCGTCTGTGGCTCGAGTGAGCGCCTGCAGGCAGGAGACCACACATGCTCAACTAGGCCCGGAGGAGGCACTCAGGCTGAAGAACAGGCTGCAAGGGGAAGGAGCAGACAGAGTAGAGCAGGGCACAGAATGAGCACGTTTAACAAAACATCACATGGAAACAAGCAGCTACAATACCTTTGTGAAATCAACAAAGAATTGGGGCTGCACCTAAGCGGGTAATATATTTCAGGGGGTGATAATGCGTGAAACATAGGTCGGCGGACTCCCTCATGAGGCAACTCACTCGGGCTCACACTCATGATCTGAGTCGTGAGTGAGTTCGGACTCACATTCAGATCATGATCTGAGCCGTGATTGAGTCCGGACTCACATTCAGATCATGATCCGAGTCATGAGTGAGTCCGGACTCACACTCAGATTATGATCTGAGCCGTGAGTGAGTCCGGACTCACGCTCGGATCGTGATCTGAGCTGCAAGTTCGGACTCCCACTCAGATCATGATCTGAGTAGTGAGTCCGGACTCACATTTAGATCATGATCTGAGTCGTGAGTCCGGACTCTCATTCAGATTATGATCTGAGCCTTGCAGAGTCCGAACTAGAAAGTTCCTATGAAATAAATGAATTCTTGCTCAAAGGTTGAAGAATCATGATCTGAAGCGATTGAGTGAGTAATGGGCACAAGTCACTAATTAGATCCTAGCGGACTCGAATTGCTTGTGTAATTCTGATAATGAATAAGCTTCTTGGTGAGCTGATGATGTAGAGCAATTTCGTTGTTTTCTGTTAAGCAATTATTTTGACTATGGCGATAATTGCAGGTTAATCGAACATTTGTTCTCGTTGGCGCGTTGTATTGCGATGACAATATAGTTCTTCCTTTGCGGTTTGCTTACTTCGAAATATCTCGCAAATGATTTCACGAGTTAGCTGCTCATTGGTGCACAGCGATGCGAACGAGCCAGACTAGCCGTGCATAGCTAATAATATCGGGCTAAGTTCAAAGAGACCATTGTGTAATCACATTTTTAATGTTCTTTCTTATTGCGAAAGAAGTCACAGGCTCACCACCACAGACCAAGAATCTTGTCTGATATTTCTTTTGGTGTGCCCTTACTCTAATTGGGTAGGCTGTTTGAGGAGGTCACAACTATCTATGTGGGTAATTTAAACGCATTCCGGTACAGCTGAAATCTTACTTCGGTCGATGTGGTCTAAAACCTGTCCAAAATAATTTACCTACGGCGACCACGATGGTGACCTCCAGGGCCGCTTTATATTTTGCCCACCCATCACCGAAATTTGACCTCGACTGATTTGGGCAAATATCTGTCCAATTTAATATGACTATGGCGAACAAGATGGTGGCCTCCAAATTTGACCGGGCCCACCCTCAAATTTGGTCCCCTCACCCTAGGAGATTGACCTGAGCCGATTTCGGACCAAAATGAGCGGACAACATAATTTGATCACGGCGAACACGATGGTGACCTCCAAATTTTGGTTTAGGTCACACTGTTTACCAACCCTCGAAATCTCGAAATTTGATTTTGGCCAATTTATATCAAAAGCGATCAGTTCCTAATTGCAATGACCATGCTCGGCACAATAGTTACCTCTAAAGTTAGGCATGACCATTTCTAGAATTTGGCCCACACCGCCTTTGATGTTTCATCTTTATAATCGGTATCCAACCATTATTGACTGTGCCCGACAAGACGGCAGCCACCAAATCGGCCATAGCCATATCAAAAATTTGGCCCGTGCTATAGCTAAAAGACCAGGTTTTCGTACAATAATCAGCTTAAGAGATAATCCCTACCATATTTTTTCCTTTTCCTGTAACCTTTGACCTCATTCATTGCTGAAGAAAACGGTCTAATCTTGTAATATTACACATTTTTTTTCCATTTATTCCCACGTGTTTCTCTGTACTGTCTTCCGTCTACCTATACAAGCTTTAGGACCGTCACTCGTTACTTGTCGAGTGTGGAAATGAGTGAGTCTATGATGAGTGAACCCAATGAGTCAAAACGAGTGAGCTCAAATGGGTCGTGAGTTGAAATGAGCGAGTCCAGATGAATCTGAGTTCGAGTCGTGTCTGAGTCAGCGCAGATGAGTTGTGAGTCAAAAATGAGTCGTGAGTTGAAATGAGTGAGTCCATGATGATTGTGAGTTCAGATGAGTGGTGAGTCTAAATGAGTGAGTCCTGATAAGTTGCGCGTCAAACATGAGTGAGTTGAGATGAGTGAGTGAGCCCGAGTGAATCGTCACCATGCCGGTTTGAGTTCATGAGTCTGAGTGAGCCTGAATGAGTACATGTGATTTTGCTGACCTATGGCGTGAAAGGAATAATAATGTCACATGGGTTGCAACATGATTTGTGCAGGCTTCTGGACATACTGGTAAACCCAGTGTGCAAACCGAGAGCGCTGGTGACTTGTACACTTGGTTTAACATAATGCGATAACACTGTGCCATATAAAGCACAGCAGTCACGTGGTGGCAGCAATTAATGCGAAAGCGCTAAAACCCCATTCTCCACAAAATCTAGCATCAACGTTATGAGGACAAATCCCAGGCATGGCTCTGACAGGTGGTAGATGGCAGCTGACGTGGCCGGGCACCGACTGGAGAAAGGGTGGTGCGATATTATGCAACCACACAAAATGGCCAAACTGGAAGGAGCTGCCAACACAGGCTTCCCAATTCAGATGGGACGCTGAGAGAAATTCAGCACTCCAGATACTTTGCATTCCACGCCAGACATGCACTACCCCTAGGCCAAGCAGGCACGCTTGTACGGCATGGTTACAGTGGGACTTTATATCTATGCAGGCTGATTGTTCACATAACAAACTAAGGTGTGTCTGTGAGATAATAATAGATGCAAAAATTAAGAAATTACTGATTAGGCAAATCGCAACGTGCATGCACGCGAATGAGAATCAAAAAGGCAGCTGCAAATGGGAGCCGGTAACACTGTCACACCGTACCCTCAAAGGCAAGCTTATGCGTAACTACAACTCTTTTCACCAGCAGATGCAATTTCTGTGCAACTGCATTATTTGCTCAAAGCCTCCTTCAGCTTACTACACTGTGCCAGACAACACAGTTCCTGCTGCAGTTTCATTCTCATTTTAAAGTTCAAATACAGTCGCAGACCGATTTTTCGGACACTCAAGCCGAGATAGCGTCCGGAAAGCCAGGCAGTCCGAAAAAACAAATTCATGCGAAAAAAAGTCACTTTATTTAGTGAGTGGCTTGAAAAAGTGGTCAATATGCCTCTGCGGGGCGCTATGTTGCCCCGCAGATTTTCTGATGATATGGAAAGCCTCAGCCAGCTCTCTTGTGCGCCGGTCATTATGCGCAAACAACGCTTCTGTATCTACAAAA
>JAJIZL010014278.1:0-29196 GCA_023969395.1 Amblyomma maculatum | reverse complement strand
TCAGCAATGTCATGGCAACACTAATTCTTTCGCAATCTCACAATGCTGTTTCTTCAGTGACCGCTAAATTTTTTGCACAGAATTCATTTCACCTACATTCGGACTCCAAACCCAATCCCGCATAGACTTTCAAAGAAATAATTCAATTCTATCAGGCCAGCCATTCAAGCTATCCTATGCCGTGCAAGGATCTCACAAAGGCGGAGGATCGCATTCTCCTTCGCCTTTACACCAAAACTTTACTGTGCCCAGTAGTATTAAAATACTTTGACCCCGCTTAGGCAGGAAAATGGCCGCACTGTGAGGTAAAGTCCTCGGACATTTTCCACATGGTATGGACATGTCAAAAACTCCCGGGTGGACTGGGAGACGGCCCTGCTCGGCTGCTCTGACCTGACGGCGCAACGAACCTTGGTCGAGCTGGCCCGGGCCGCGGCCGACGACAGCGAGCTCCAGTAAGAGGGAGCACCTAGTAACTATAAGCGGCCCCTTAAGGATCGCTGTCGTACCCTCCCTGTATAAAAACGTTGGTTGTGGTTTACGCTTGTAACAAATTAAGGGTCGGATGCATACGTTCACTCAGCGGTGTTAGATCATTTTTATGCCACAGCCGGTCGTACGCAGGACACACAATTCCAAAGGGGTTGTTTGTGAAGTGGCGGTGAAACTCTCGCGTGGCCGACTCGTGCTCGCCCACTCTTTGTGCAAAGTCTGCACGCCGACCACCTTCGACGTCTCCAAGCTCAACGATTAAACCAGCCAAAGATCTCTTCCTTATTTTCTCGAGACGTGCAGCGCGCTCTTCATCCGTTTCTTCTGCACACCGTCTCCAGAGGGTTTCGTTGCGCCAGCCATTTGTGGCAACGGCATGCAAGTGTAGAACGAAAACTTTGGCTGCGGGTGACCTAGCATTGCATCGAACACAACTAGCTTTCCGTTGAACGCATCAAATTTCACCGGATTTTAGGTGGTGGCGATAAAGGCGTTTAATGCATCTAAATATGGGGGACAATTAAGCTCCGCCTTTAAAGGTATGGCGCTATTGGGACGCAAGCGCGTGCCAGGAATGAGTTATTTAATAAAGTGCGCATGTAGGTCGTTCCATAGCGATAGCGTAGGCTACTAGCCCACATATAAAGCCCTGCTTTAACCAAGCCGTACGGAGGAGGCGGTGGAGGGTGGCTGTTCCTGGCCCTACATGGCAGGGATGGTAGGTCAACGCCGCTTGCGGCGGCAGCTAGCCAGCCACCGAATTTTTATCTTGTGTAGGCCGTCATTGCACCCGGCACTACTTAGCGACCCTGTTGCGACGGCTGTTGCGGCGCGCGTCTTTCTTTCCTTCTTCTTTTTCTTTATTCTCTACTTTCTCTCTTCTGTCGGCACGAGGCAGTGGAGGTGGCTCAGCTACAGAGTCAGTAGCAGGCCCACGCATTTTCTTTTCCTTCTTCCTACAGCCACAACAACAACAGCCGTACGAACGTGCCTTAATGGCCTATAGGGGTAACGATGAATGAATCAGCAGTCCTTCTCTTGGCGCGGGAATCAAACTACAGATTATCAAGTCACACGGGGCTGCCAACACGTCACAGCAGCCCCTCACATACCAAACGCTACAACGGAGCAGCGGGAGGTAACTTTCTCCAGCGAGCACTTGGAAGGTGAACGTAGACTCATCTGCCGGAGATGCATCGCTGCAACAGCCTCAGTGACCCTGCTCTAAAGGCTCTCCATCGAGCTTGTTACGCGCGTAGTTCGCTTCTAGGCACGTTGCGCGGATGCGGCTGATGCCATACTGAAGCCTCTGCCGAGCTCAATCAAACTTAAGCCTGATCAATGCGTAAAAAAAGCCTTACACGGTCATTGTTGTCCACCATCCGACCGCCCCGACTTTTTACCTTTCACGTTTAATTACGTGATGCTGCCTTTGCCTATGGACCTTGACACCAATAATTGGTACACAGGAAAGTAACGGCGCAGCATCTGACACAATTGTTCGGTGGACACCTGAACCTGTTGCGTAAATAAATGGAGGAAGATGGGACTGAAAGCGGAAAGAGGAGCCGTAGTAGAGGGCTGTGCAGTAGTTTATATCACTTGGGAATAATTAACGAGGCTGACATCGCACAGCACACGGAAACATCGCCGCACATGGAGCATGCTAAACAATGGAGTTAAGTGTGATGTGCTGGGTTATGTTCTATAGTGTATTGTGCTAGGTATGCTGATATCGATCAATTTGCTCTGGCCCTTAGTGCCGCGAATGCTGTCGCGTCCCGCCGTCGAATGATCGAACGGAGAGAGACAAACACACGTACAATACACCCGGGAGCCAAAAGAGGAGAGGCCGCACGAAGCGCTGCGCTTGCTTTGTTTCTGTTTAAGAATGCGTGCCATACGAAGTTGCTCGGGTTAAATGGCAAGTATATTTAGGAGGGCACCTTATGCATATCTTAGAAACAAAACTACCTCACTGTCAGAAAGAGCTGGCGGGAAGTTTCCTCAAAGCGCGCTGTCTGTCCACTTTTGCTCACGACTGTACATAATCGTATTCATAAGAGAGTATTGCGAACACAGCCGACACCGGTTCCCAGAGTCCGCCGTGCCTTTTCCTGATGTTTCGGAAGAGGCTAGTGCTTGTCTAAGCGACAATGACAACGTCGACAGTTGCCGTGAAACGCTCTCTTGTTCTGAGCCTCGCAAAGGAGGTCGTTATCACTACAGCTCATTACATCGTCGGCCTTTTAAATATTTTTGATGCGGAAGTTTCACTACGTCAGCCAGCTCGAGCCTTCAGCGCCAGTTTTGGCGAGTACCTGAAAGAGTGCTAACTCGGGCCGCTCCTTTCATATGGGAGGGTGATATATCATAATCAGCCTGTGGCTGAGCTTTCGTGTCCCCAATCATGTTTGGAGCGGAAGCTGCACAAAACCACAAATTAAACCTTGCTTAGCCGTGTGTTTAATCACAAGTTTCTCCACAGGCGTAGCCAGGGAAAAGAAGTTTCCGCTTCCATCCAGGTATAACCAGAAATAAACAATATCTATTTTGTAGCGAGAGCTACAATGGCCACACTCTCGCCATTTCGCCGTGCCTGTCCGTGCTTGTCCGGTGCCTGTCCGAAGAGCGAAGAAAGAAGAAGGAAAAGAAGAAGACAGATAACTTGGTAGTTGGTAAAAGCGAACAACAGCGAATTGCTAGGACAGAAGGTTTGTTCGAACGTTGTGCTGGCGGTGTGCCCCGGAGTTCGACGTAGAAACGATGCCATACCACTAGAAGTCTTCTGCACCGAATGTGAATGGTCAAGGACGAGAGGCAGGAGGCGCTCATACGCGAAGTGATTCCCTGTGGCATAAAGCTGAAACCATAGAGTAAACTACTATGCGCAAAAGCCATGCCTTTACTTTCGAGCAAAACCTAAGCGTAGCCATGCAGATTGCTCTCGCGTAACTCCAGGTGTAACCGCAAGCTAAACACTAATTATTTTGGCTTCTTTCCTGGCAGCTAAGAGTAGCCTTTTTACCTCTCCTCTCTGCTTTCATTAAAGCACGTTGTCAGCGCGCTTAGTTGGTCGTGGCGTTTCCCCTCTGTGCGATACGTGAGCGGTCATGCAAGGCCTAAACCATGGCTGTTGCGCTCCGTCACCCTGAAGTCTGATCTCTGTACTAGTAAGCCCATTCAGTAGAGCAACTTCTCCGGACAGGTGATGGTAGATACTGGGTAGATACTAAAATTACTCCTATGCTACTAGTGTACTCCACCATGGAGGATTCTCGTAAACATTGAACTGACCATCTCATCTCGCTCCTTCCGTATTACACCGCCGGCGGAGCGCACGCAGAGCTGATATTTCTACTTCCAAAACAAAAATAAGAAGAAAAAAGAAATTTAGGAACGACTAAATATATTATATTAAATATATTTCTTAGCCAATGCAAGAACCGAGCACACGATGCAAGCTGTCCAGCCCGCTGTTCCCAACTGCTTTTATGGCTCGCAGCTGTGCATTCGACGGCATGGTTCAAAAACATCGCCGTCTAGAAGAGTGCACCGGGGGAAGTATTGCATTGTACATCTGTTTGGGATGAGCTGTTTTCCCCATTTTCCCTTTGGCTAGCACCTCTCCAGCGCACGCTCGAAATCATGTTAGGAGAGAACGGCAAAACAAGTGTCTCACCCCCAACAAATATTTCCTGAACACCTTAAATTGCTAAAGGGCGACATCACCCTATTTATGGGCAGCGTGTATACAGTGATAGCCGCTGTGGGCGCACATTTCGCTGTTTTGAAATACGCCCTTTCTCTACCGCGGCCCCGCTGCGTGGTAGAACACCAGCAGCTCTCAGATGACGACCTCGGCTTGTGAACCCATGTGAAGATTTCACTGATTTTTCTGTAACAGATTTCTAGCAGTTTATCGTGCCAGTAAATATTTACTTAAGCCTCCCCGCTCCTCGCGAAAGTGAGGACACGGTCACGTGCTCTATGACAACATCGAACGTCGCCTTCAAGCAGTGTGCAGCGGAAATAAACATCGAAGTCATGCTAGAATAAATGTCACCAGGGCTTCGAGGACATAAATCAGATTTGTAGAAGTGACACGAAGAAAGAACAAGACGAGCGAAGATATAAGTAGTGCTCGTAATTATAGCCACAGAATAAAAGTCGTATATATGTGTATATACATATGAAGTCGGCGTTGTGGCCTCGAAATGCCGGATTGTCGGACAGCGACCGGGGTGGGGAAGAAGATGAAACAGTCACTAAATCGGCGGACCACCGTAGACAAGGTGCAGTTCAGAGCCCCGCCGCACCTGTGATGCGTGCACTGAGCTCTGTAGACTGGAACTGTTGCGGTCCGGGAAGAGCACACATTTCTGCCAAGCGAGACCCTTTCTTGAGCGCGTTTTTGGAGCTTCTTTTTACTATTGTTTTCGCATTTTCGTTCATTTCCCCCCAAATAAATCGCCTGCCATTTCACCCCTCCCCACAATTGCCTAATACCAACAATGTGCGGCACTTCGAAGCAGCGACTGAACGCTAGCTCGAATCGGGTGATGACGGCCTCCCCCGTTTTTCCCCCTTGACGCCGATCCCGTCTGAGGTTGAAGTTGTGGTGTCCTCCTGCGCAGGCTTCCGGCGTTTGCTGCTGCCGCGGCTACTCGACCGGCTGCCACGGCTGCCACGGCTGCCATGGCTGCCGCGGCTGCTGCGTCGACCTTTGGCTCCTTTGTCTTCGTTGGATGGTGCGGAGGCTTTGGCCTCGGCTACAGCCAGCCTGCGATCCAAGGGCGATATCCGCAAACCTGATCAGCATACCTGACTGTCCCACTGCTAGGAATCGTCTTTCTGATTATGATAACTACTTGCCTTATTATCGGTTTTCCGACTTCAAAATAACTTAATTCACGCTCGAGCTGGCTGTGATCTCAAAATATAAGTGTTTTTTCGGCACTTTTTGTAGCCCTGATCAGAAGGAACTTCATATAAAATGTGAGGCGGTTAATCCTACATCGGGTCACGAGGCAACCACCGCCCAGTGCATGTTGAACGCCCTCCGATACACTGACCAGCCGCAAGGCAACGCTCTGGTGGTAAGAATGATACTTCATAGCGACCCCAAGTTCCTCGTCAACCTCTAAGGGAAGGCACACGCAGAAGCTCCGAGGGTCAGCTCGTGTAGGTGTTACACAGGGTATTGCAGGGAAGACTAAGTAGTCTTTGACAATAGTGCGTTCAAAAAACTGCAAGAACAAGCTCTGCCAAGGGGAACACAGTATGCTACAAAACTCCTCAATACCATTAATTGACTGAAACCACCTAATTAAGTTTTTAATTATCACAGTTCCGTGGGTGGTACCAGTGGAGAGTTCGAAGCCTTGAACAAGACAATACCATACCAGTTTTTGAAACGAACAAGAATTCATTTTCTACAGCCATGAAACACGAGGAAATTTGACGACTTCTTTACGAAACCGACGCAGACCGCAAGATATGAGAAGGAAGCTTAGTTAGAAGCGACGTCCAGTGATGACGTAAGCGGTGGCAACGACGGTCATTTCGAACATCAAGCGGTGCGGCGCCGCGTCATGTACATTATTTTGTCTCGCAGTTTGGTTGCCAGGTAAAAGCCAGGCACTGTTAACTCCGTGGTTGTTACTTTTAGGAGCGACGGAGCAAAGTAATGTGCGTGACACGACACACTAGAGCGAGCACTTTGAATTTTGCGCCATTGTAGCTGGAATAAGTCATCGCTGGTCGTCGCTCCAGTAGAGCTTCCTTCGCGCCTCTTGCAGTCGCTTTCGGTTTCGTTCGGGAAAAAAGCATCGTATTTCCTTGCGCTGCAGGACTTAAGAAAATGGACTTCTCTGTGTTTCGGAGACTGATATGGCATTGTCTTGTTCATAGGTTTCGAACTCCTCATTGGGACAAACCACCTACTGTAATCATTAGAAAAATAATTGCTTAGTTTGTGTTAATAAGGTACAAACCTACCCTGCGGTAGGCGTTTAAGACCTCAAGTGGCCGCAACTACGTCGTGAAGAGGCGTAGCTACGGTCTCTTCATAAAACAAACAGCCTCCAAGGACATTTGAATTCACGTTACCCCTATGCCACAGGCAGGAGCTAGCAACTCGGGTCGCTCCTTTCATATGGGAGGGTGATATCAGAATAAGCCAGCCAAAACCATTTGAATTCTCGTTACCTCTACGACACGCAGGCACGCCCACACGACTTGGTTGAAGCGGGATTTTATATGTGGGCTGGTAGCTTGCGCTCTCGCGTCATACACTTAAAGGATGAGCTTAAGTGTCCCCAATGATGTAGCACCTTAAACTCATAGGGTCTGATAGGGGAATAATGTAGCAGGCAAAAAAAAAAAAAAAAAAAAAAAAAAAACTTCCGCCGTCGCTTTCGCAATTCAACGGAGATATGTTCACAATACTATATATGCTGTGCTGTTCGTAATGTGCCATGCTTGAATTACACTGCACTGTACGGGATATAATACGCACTACGCTCGAGAATACGATGCATATTTGCTGCCGCCAGCCCTTTCAGTGCCTACAGATACTTACCTCGAACCCTAACGCCAACCCCACAAAATCTTATTTGTGCAGCTGCGCACATGAAAGTGGGCGCTTGCTTATTTGCCCACTCTACGTTCAACTTTATAACCATTATTCTCAAAGCTTCTTGTCGGACAGAGATAAATACCAGGTTCTTTTGCGTATGCCAGACACTGAGGCACTGAGCAATGAACATTCGTGGCAGTAGCATAACCTGTTTCCGCAACTACAAATGGTCGAAATGTCTGATGACAACACTCGCTATAAGGTGAGAAAAATTGCAATAAGAACCATATATTTTAAATACAAACGTTGTCGGGCGCCCACTGTTTTCGCAGTAACAAGGAGTACCGTAATCAGGCACAAGTTCGACGCTAGCGACATTCTCTGCTGTGAGCGCTGTAAAGGTTTACGCACGTGTCGGTCGCCGAGCCGCTCTTGGTGTCACTCTGGGTGAACTTGCTGCCCGAGCTGAGCGGCTGCTCGCCCGAGGACAGCGCGCCGCGCTGGCCGTTAGTCATGTCGCTGCTGCGTCCCATCGAAGACACGAAGCAACTGCGCCAGTGAACACAGCGCGCTTTGGCATGTGTTGTCTGTTCCAGTCCTCTTTCACGTAGTTCTGTGTAAAATTAGTCGCTCATAACGAATTGCCGCAGAGAATCCGTTAGCATGCATTGCATAAGAAAGAAATATTCGTGAAAAAGCCCCTTCGAAGGCTGCTAAGACACAGTGCCTACATTGCCTTAATAATTAGAAGGATATTGAGAGCCACTTCAGACATTCTTTGGGGAGGGGGTGAAGGATGGCTGTTCCTAGCCCTACGGGGCTGGGACGGTAGGTCAACGCCGCTTGCGGCGGGGCCTATAGCCAGCCACCAAATTATCTGTTGTGGGCCGTCATTGCACCCGCCACCACTTATAGTGGGCGACAGCTGTTGCGGCGCGCGTCTTTCTATTATTTTTCTTTCCTTCTCTACTTTCGCTCTTCTGTCCGCACGAGGCAGCGGAGGTGGCTCATCTACAGAGCCAGTAGGAGGCCCGCGCATTTTCTTTTCCTTCTTCCTACAGCCACAACAACAACAGACATTCTTTCTTTCGCGTTGTTAATAAATCACCCATCGAGACCAAAAGTAATGTATTTTTGTTTTTAGTCAGAATATGGTTATTAATGCAATATTTGAAAATGCTCATTTTTTGTTCTCTTCAAGTGCACCGGTAATGTTTGGTACTCACATTCATCGAGATTGGCGGCTGATATCCTCCCCTTCATATACAATTTCCACGCAGTATTGCTGTAGCATGTGGTATACATTGCGAATACAGTGTGCAGGAGGAAATGTTTAGTTTTGCTTACACAAGCCGTTATTTGAGCAACGACCCACTCCGGTAGGCATTGTAATACGTCATATGCAGCGTTTTAGTTCAGTAACAGGTGCCAATGCTTTCGAAATAGAAAGCTCACTTCTGAACAGATCCCTGTACAGGGCTAATATGCGATGTAGTAGCACATGACGGACTCCGACAGATAAACGGCATCGTTGTTGGCGTAATATATCGTCACCAAAGCCTCATTCATGTTCACCATCTGACTAATGGTGTCCCGACTCCCAGCGCAGGTGACTGCGGGCAAGAGGACGACTGGGCGTTCAGGCTCTTTTGAGAACACGCCATCCACTGACGAGAAGACGTTCTCTCAGGATGTGTGTTCAGGATGTTCTCAAGGGTGTGTGCAGTCCGACTATCACCGCCCATCTTTCTTCAGGCATACTGTGAATAGTTCCGGCTAACCTATGCCCGCATGAGTTAGAGCTCTCGGAGTTGCGACGTCGTCAATGCCGCAGAGCTTCTAGCACTAGCAGAACACTATTAACAGCTACTGCTGCTATCCCCACAACAGGACTACGTGGTTACCTTCCGACAGTGCTCAAGCAATACGAACCTGTTTGGCTGAGCACTGAATATTACTGAGGACCGAAAGTTTTCAGGATTCAGGCCATTTCGCTTTGCTACAATCAAACGGCAGCCCACAGCTGGGCAGCCACACATGCTCGGGACATATGTGACCTTCTGTCGCAACATGGTGAAAGATGACTGTACAGCGGCCGCAGCGCATCGCACGAGAGCACTATGTAACCGACCCGAAAACGTCCAGAGAGGCCGGCAGCAGATATCTGGCCACCAAAGAGACCAGCACGAGCGTGACGCAGGACGAGCACATGGCGAAGGTGCGGAAGGGAAAACGCTGCAACTGCATCTCTTCGTCGTAATACGGGTAGTGGATGAAGGGCGGGATACCCAGCACGTCCTCGCCGCCACCCGCACGCAATAAGCAGCCCACCACGTACGCAGCCAGCGAACCATACGTGTTCACGTAGTCCTGCGGGCCCGAAGAGTAAAGAAAAGCGCTTAACGGTGCAGCATAATTAAAGTTTTCGAATATTAAAACTGATATTCTCCTATTCGATGCGCTGCAAGAATCAATAAGATGCATTATCAATGTTTCGAAACAATCGTTAAAACGTTCTAAAACAGTTTCGGAACACAGTGAAAGGCAACAGAAATAACACCATAGCACTAATTATTCAACAGAGTGTGGCAGTTGACCAATGGTACGCAACTCTTTTAAATGAAATTTTATTAGTTTTCTCCCGCTCCATCTACCTCTCAGCGCTACCTTCAACGCAAGCATATCGCTTCTTACTAACGGACCCCATTGACATTCCATCCAAAAGAAATTCGAAGTGTTGTTAACCAACTTAAAGTGTCATCCTCAAACGGCATCGGGGACCTGAGCATTAAACTCCTTGAATATACTGTGTATTCTTCCATTACACTGAAATGTGTCTCTTCTCACAATCCTTACAGCATCCCATCCTTCCGAATAACGGCTTACCTGCAAAGTAATACCAGCATAAAAACCTGAAGAAGCCCGGGTCCATGTAATTACCGTCCTATTTCACTTGCGTTCCATATAGCGTTCTTGAGAACATTATACTAGTCACCTTGCTAACTTCTAAGAATCTAACCAGTTCTTTGAAGCAGCATGAATTTCGGAAATTATTTTCGTGAAACGCTGTTATTGGATATCACTAATGATCATCCCGTTTCTTTATACTCAGGCTTCATTGCTTTTTTTTAGATTTTTCGAGCGTATTTGATGAAGGAAGTCATATGCTATCTTTCTTTTAAAACTGAGTCAACTTAACCTTTATCCTAACGTACTCAATTGGATTTGTGCTTCCTTAAGTAACCGCAACCAGTTCGTCTGTGTAAAAATCACGACACCATAACGACAGCGCTGTTTGTCACTGAGCTTAGATTTTATAAGGATTTATAAACCTACGCTCAGCCACAGGTGTCGCTGTAGCTTGTTGTTGGTTCGCGACATTGCGAGTTATGTGGTTCCAGCGCTGAGAGCATATGCGGACAGAAGCAGGGGGGACACGGCGCACCTTTTACGCAACTTCTGGATCGGATGTCGCAGTACCTCAAGAAGGTAGGCAAACAATTCGTAGCGGCTCAACTCGGCTAAGCCTGGATATGCGCAGCAAAAGCTGCCAAACGGATTGCTCGCAAAGACCGACTGGAAAGTTCTCGTCGCCGATGCACTGGCTGCAAACCGTATGGTGTAATCGGCGATTCGGCGCCTTTTCTTGACGTCTGAATTTGCTTGCCCCCATTTGACCGGCCCCTTCACTCTTCTCTCTCTTCCCTTCTTCTTCCCGTCTTCTGTAGCTCGGAGCAACCAGTTGTCATGGTTACGGCGCATGGGCAGTAGTGATTAGCAATGCTTGCCGAAATGCTCCGCTTACTAGCCTAGTGTAGCTTTCGCTACAAAAAATGCGAGTGCTCTTGTTTATTTTGAGTTTTTTTTTTTCGGCCGTTGAAAAACTGTTGCACGTGTGCTACTTTTTTAACAGCCCCGGGAGGAGGCCAGCCTGGCTCCACTGTGAGGTAGACAAGATGCACAGCATGTCGCTCGTCTGTGACAAACTCTACATTGGCTATATAATGGGCGATGTATTAATTTGAACACTTGCAAAATAACTACTTGTGGGGGGTCATTTAGATGACCATGTGGCTTGTGCGCTGTTGCTCGTACACACCAGCATTCACGGTCTTTTTGTTCCGAACATGCGGGTTGGTCAACTTTCGCACGCAAAAAAAGCTGGAAAGTTTTGGAAGGCTAATATTTTACTTACAACGAACGGGAACTGAGTTAGGTGCTGTACTGAAGAAGAAAAGCATTAATAATCTAAAAAACACATACCCAGCGGTTCGTTCAAGCAGAAAATAAAATACAGATACGAAAGAATGAATGCGAGCTGTCTGAAATATATGCTTTTGTTTGTCTTTTTCCTGCTTGAAATGGTTGTTGTCTTCTTCCGGAAATAAATTCGTGCGTCCGATGTCTCTAGCGCCTCATAGTACATTAACTAATCTACAGGTGAAAGACCAAATAAAACTGAACACATCCTTAAGTAGCATTGCTGATTGGTTTCTTAAATAGGGGATGCAAATAAATATTAACAAAACCTCATTTATGAGCATTACTCGGGAAAAGAACCCTCTGAAATTCTCACGTGCAATAAATGGAACTCCATTGAGGCAAACAAATAGCAGTGAAATACACATTAAAATGGGATATACACATAAACAATATTTGCGCGAAAGCTCGGAGACATGAATTCTACGCAGAAAACTTGCCGCGGCACACCCGGAGGTTATCATCATAAAAAACTCATTCGGTCAATACTCGAATACAACAGCATAAAGTGGAATCCATACCAAACATATCTATACTGTTAAACTTGAACAAATTCTCACAATTCACACCAGACAGTGTATCTTCTCTGCACAGCTAAGCACGCGTACCGACCCTTGTAATCCACCGACGCATTGCATCACGAATCTCTATTTCTTATTTATAACAACTGTATAAACACGGATAGAGATGAATACCTGAAACCACCCTTCCAGTGTTCTAGCAGAATAAATCACGCATTGTGCATTTGGCCAATAACTGCGAAATGTAATAGTCTTAAACATTTCTTTTTTTCTTTTAGCCATTAAAATATGGAATGCGCTCCCTCGTTACATTGCGTTACATTGTGAATATCACATCCGTCGAAGCATTCATCGACAAAACTGAACTGTCATTCCAGACATGCAACGTTTTTGCTGATTTTATTTTATTTTTCGCATTGTATGCCGGTTGTTGATACATACATATTAATTTTTGTGAATGTTGATTTGAAATTTCTTGACTTTTTAAATTTGCATTGTTGAATTTCCGTGCCCAATCCAATCCTGTATTGCCCTGCATTGGCCTACAGTATGACTAAATAAATAAATAATATTTTCTTCATAAAGTGGATTGAAAATTCGGTGTCCGGAGAGTCTACTCTCCTCCTGTTCGTGATTATTTTCGGGGGGTCAAAAGCATTGCTCATAGTACCTTTTGCCAGTTTCCTTTTTTGTTTATGGAAGAAACTCAAACTCAGTAGCTATATTAAACTGTTCCCTTCACAGACTGCTGCATATCTGAACATTAAATTTTTTTTTTATATTTGATATTTTGTCTTGTATTATACTTTTCCACCCAAGATAGGGAATCGCGTAATGTCATTAGAACCATTTATTTTTGGGTGCCGCAATGTCTCAGGTAAATTCACAGTTATCTGAGGTGTTCTTTGCCGCCTCCTTTTTGCCTCACCGACCCTCTGAATACACTATTCTGTTCTGTGCTAGGTAGTATCTGTGGCTACTGGCTCTGGTGCCTGTCTTTCATGATGCCAGGCCATTCACTCTGAAGGACTGACGCCAAAGGAGTGGGGAATTTCGTGCCTTGAGGTAGACGACACACAGCAGCTGCGGGAAGAGGATGACATAGACCAGGTCCGAGGAGAGGAACCAGAGGCTGTACACGGACTGCGCCGCCAGTGCCATATAGCAGGCCATCGCACCCACCACCAGGATTGAGCCCCGCATCACCCAGATCACCTCGGATTCCGACGCCTGCGGGAAATCAACCACTGCGTTGTCACTGAACTGTTAAACAGCACAACGCTATCATCGTTAGACTGGGTCTGTACACGTGTAGGTTTGCAGGACACTGGAATGATCATCACTCTATCTCGGTGGAATAAAGAGAAATGTCGTAGTAATAACCGCTATTGCGACGCGCTTTGCCGCTGAACTGCATATGTGTCATGAATCTGGTGTTATGAAGTAAGCTTGGGGCTTCTATTCAAATGCGTCAGAGTCGTAGTGCACTCTTCCAACCACGAGCATAGGGCCGGACCAGTGCGAGTCTCCGCATACGTTCCAATGAGACGAGTGGATATCCCATGACCTCAAATGACCCATGTCAAGGTCATTTTTAAATAGTCCATCAACAGCCATCGGGGGTGTCAGCGAGTATGCGGCGTTGACATATGCACTGTAGGATGGGGGTTTATTGATCAGACCAGCAGGACTGGGTAGATCAGCGGCGAGCACAGCAACAGCGAACACCGTCAGGTCCAACACGCGCAGCGATCACGATGCCACTGCCTAGAATGTTCCTGGTGTACTTCTTCCTCTTCACAATTACCCGCGAGACGAAGAGGAGACATCCTGGCGACTTACGGCGTGAGCAAGACGGCAGGGTCGTAATAAGGTTTAAGGCGCTGGACGTGAACAATCTCGCGTCCGCGCCGGCGTAGATCATTAAACGGCGTAAGAGGTTCCACCACATAACCGGAGTGGTGCGCTCCAGAACTCGGTATGGGCAATGGTATTTAGCAAGAAATTTTGAAGACAGTCCGGGAACATTAGAAGGTATCCACAGAAGGTATCCAAGGTGATGTCTATCACTATGCCCACTGCGCTCGTAATGTTACGTACGTATGACGCATCCGTCGCAGTCCCTGCTGCCTTCTGTACAGCTTACCTGTGTGACCCAATACGTGGCATAACCTCTCTGTTTAATTCGCTCTGTGCAAGAGCTTTCAAAGCTGGGAAAAGCTAGTTCTACGGAGTCAGCTCGCACCACGTGGGTGTTCAGAAAAGTTTTTTTTTTTTCCTGTCGACATCGCCTTCATCTTAAAACAGTCTCAAATGGGTGTGAATTCCGGTGAGTAAAGAAGTGGTTATTGCCGAAACTGGATTAATTTTCCTAATTAAATGACGAAAAGCTCGTTGACGCCAATAAATTAGCACAAAAGAGGGGCTCTTCGAAAAAAGAAAAGCCGCGATGACTTTCTCTCTCCAGGCGGACACCCAAATCATTTCAGATACTAAAATGTTACAATATTTTTAATACATTACTGAACAAAACGCGCAAAGGACACACGGAATAAGGACAGGACGACTGGAATAGGCTCTCCGCTAGAGTTTATTCGAGTACGGCACAAACGCCAAGTGCAAAACAAACAGAGACGGCAATCTTCATCTGTGTAGAGGAACAAAAAGTACAACACATTATCATTGAACCCCAAAATGATGAAGCTAAAAATGCAAATTTTCTACCAGCGAAACATGCGATAGTTTGGCTGATGCAAGTTTTCACTATTTAGACGTATGTAAAGGGCTTCTACGACTTCTTGAACAAATTGGCCACGGTGCCTGAGAAGAACGATAGCTCTCCAAAACAGCCGTGTACGCTGTTTCTTCTTTTCTTTATCATTACTTTTAAACGTGCAGCAATGTTTTAGCACGCTGTTAAAGGAATCCCCACCTAATAATACTTCGTACTCGCGTAATATTTTTACGGACGAACAAGAAGCGGGCAATGGCGTGGGCAGGCGCGCTCGCGCTAGGTCCGCCATCATTCACCTTGCGCCGTCATTCAAGCAAGACCCACGCCATTGCCCGCCTCTTCTTCGTCCGTAAATTTTTTTTTTTTTTTACACACAGCTCCGTCTAACCTATTTAGAGACCTCAGGACAGCAGCAGCTATGGGACATAGGCCATGGTGCACATTCGTGGTATCATCATGGACCAGCATTCAAGGGTTTCATAAGCTGATAATCTGTAGTATGGAGATATAATCTTTTTAACATTTTTTAGTCATGCGTAGAACCTGCGGCAGACGCCATGTGAGATATGTATAACTGCAAGTATCGGCAGGTTAAAAAAAAAAAAACATTATTACTGCAAAAACATTCGAAAAACATGCGAGAAAATATAGAGGAAAATATTGGCAATGTTATTTCATAGTTATGGTTTTAACTTCGTAATAGTGAACACAGTACCCGCACACCTTTTTGGCCTTTAACTTTAATATTGTTACGTGGCGGCAAGCGATGACAACAGGAGAACAGAGGACAGAGAGAAGATGCTATAGATGGTCGTGAGATGACGTTTAATGAAAATGTTGCCGGGCCTAGCGCGAGCGCTCCTGTCTGCGCTACTGCCCGCTTCTTCTTCCTTGGTGTCATCCGTAACATGACCAGGGACCACCGAGCGATCGTCTCGATCGTGTACGAGGAAGTGTACGATGTTGATGACTGCATGGCATGATGATAGGCGTGTCTGGATGCTTGAAGAGGAAGAAGGAAGAATAGAACGGCTTGCCGGTACGATGTCTAATGCGTGGGTGGTACGCCTTCCCTGGAGCTGTCAACCATCCGTCACCAGAGTCCATGGGACCGATGGCTCGAGGTCACGTCGGGCAGTTTGGATGGGGGTTGCATGTTTGTGTCCATCGGTTCATTCGGGTCATTCGGGTCTTTCGGGTCCTTCGTCTCGGTTCTGATTGGTCTGTCTGTTCTCCTTGTCTTCAGGTCTGGGCTGGGGGCTGGGCGGTGGTAGTTGGTCAGGTCTGGGCTTGAAGGGCTGGGGCGAAGCTGCTCGGCGGCGTCCCTTGGCCCTCGCTTAATGGTCCCGGCTTACAGATGGCGTCGATGCTCCAAGGCGAGGATGGCGATGACGTGCCCCGCACCTCCATCAAATGTTACGTGGCGGCAAGCGATGACAACAGGAGAACAGAGGACAGAGAGAAGATGCTCGATGGTCGTGAGATGACGCTTAATGAAAATGTTGCCGGGCCTAGCGCGAGCGCTCCTGTCCGCGCTACTGTCCGCTTTTTCTTCCTTGATGTCATCCGTAACAATATGATGCATATCACGCGCCACGTTGCATTTTTTTTTAAACTATGCTAAAGTTCCTTTGTGTATGTAACGTACACTTTACAACAGCCATTCTACGTCACTGCTCGAATGTTCGGCGGGGTACTACCTGGCAAGTCGTATGGAAAGGGGATCACTGAGTGAAAAGAGGGCGATAATGGACGTTATGCTACACGAAGCGTGTAGCATCACATTTGATTTCTGCATGAGACCTTGGTGTTGGCACTCGTCATATGCTTTCACGCTGAAATAATTCGCGAGTGATATTTGTAGTGCGGCAAGCGTTCTGTTCAATTAATCGTTGTGAAAATAATCCCAGTGGCTTTGTTTATGTGAGGCTTCCGATTACCTAAATATTGCCAGGAATATCTGGGCGGAAAGCGCAAAGCGTGTGCTTGTCGTTTTCCTCCGTACGAAATTTCACCCTACGAGCAGCGGTCGACGCAGAACATGTCTTCCGGTTTAAAATCTGCGCTCGCAGCTTCCAGGCAACAGCCTGAACTTTCTTTTCTGATAAGGTGCCATATATGTGTGCATAACTGTGAATGCGAAAAAAATATTACCCGCCATCAGAAAAGTTTTAAAAGCATACTAGCCACTGCTAAGATATCATGGCGATTAATACGTTGCTGCCCACCCCAAAAACAGGCATCGCATAAATCGCGTAAACAGCCTGGTACTGTGTGCAGGAGATTGCAGTCGCCTGCCTCCAGTCTGCTTGGAGAAGGCAGATTTTAAGGAGCCAGCTATCTTAGCAGGTTAGTTAATCAGCCTGGTTGCCAGCACAAGTGAACTGTTTTGCCAAGAACGGGGTGACGTCTAATTATTTCGGCAGTTCTAAAAGGCGAGCGCTCAATTCTATTTGCGCTCGTTCAACAGTGTCCTTGAAGATCGTCGTCGCTGCAAATGAAACGGGTGAGTGTGCATTTTCCCACCTTCTGCCTGATCGTGAGCCTGTAGATGTTCCAGGCGAACATGGAGGCTGCACTCAAGATGGACGAGTCTGACGAGGACATGACGGCCGCCGACACTGCGCCCAGGCCAATGGCCGACAGGAAGGGGGGCGTCAGGTACTGCAGCACCAGCGGCAGCGTCAGGGAGGTCGCCTCGCCCTCGAGTGGAAACGGCTTCGTGTATCCCGCCACCGTCAGGTCTGTGTCGCGCGGGAATACGCCACATGTGTACGCTTGTTTTAGCGCAGCCGTTCTGTAAACTATTGTAAAGCAGTTGTTTTCACTGAAACATGTTGAAGAAGTTCTGAGTTGTTTCTGAAAACAGTGATTTTGTCAACAAAGTCTCATCAAATGCAGCTGCACCACTTCTGCGCTTCCAGCATCATGAGCTTCTTCAAAAGAAAGATGTGCGATTCATTGACATTTCGAGCACTAGCTCATGTGCGGAATCGATTTCGAACCATTGCGACATTTCGATCAGAATTTGTTACATATCTGTAAAAAAAAAAAAAAAAAAAAAAAACCGTGTTGATTTGCATTGATTTGCATCACGGAAGTCAATGACTTCCGTGATGTCTGCCCCCGACTAGTTAGAATATCTTTTTTTTTTTTCAAACAGGCGCCTGAAGCGTTAACGATGACCATGACAGAAATTTTGGAATGCTCATTAGCTACGAAATGTTTACACGCTGAAAAGCGCCCTCCGCGTGATCATCTATTGTAGTCTCTGCTCTCTCTTCCATTACCATAGTGCACGATACAAATAATCGTACATGTTGATTCACGCAGGTTAAACAGAGAGGAGGACACTCACTGGACGCCTTGGCCACGGCGCCGAAAACCACCGGCGGAATGGCCATGAACAGGCAGCCGAACGCGGCCATGTACGACAGCAACTCGGCGCCTTCGGCTGTGCGGCTGGACAGCACGCGCTGGAAGTACACCTGCGCCACCCAGCGGAATCAGACAGTACTTCGCTTGGGTTTCCTTACGCTGGTATACACGCAAAAAGTCGGCTTTTTTAATTCATTTATCTTTTTTTTTTCTTGCTCTCTCGACTATTTGCACTGGCTCCAAAAGTCTAGATTGGTAGTATGTGTGGTCAGTTAGACAATTAGGACTTCACTCTTTTATACAGCGGAGAAGAAGACCGTTTTTTGTTTGTAGATTTTGGTGAATATTTATTATGTGCGAAAGCTCCTTTATTTAACATTATCCGTAACACATGAAATTAAAGCTCAATGAAGATACTTTTTAGGCATTTCAGTTTAAACAAAATGTGCGTCGAAACACAAAAAAATTATTTGACAAAAACATTTCACAGGAAAACTTTTAATTCAGTTGTACCTGAAACAAAAAAAAAATATTCAGAAATATGTAAAATGCTTGGCCTCTTACTGACCAGTATCTGCGAAAAAAAATGCAACTTCTAAGTTTGTTAGTACTGTTGGTAAAAAATTACAAGGGTTCAATGCAAATATTGAGCGAAAGCATTAGCTGCGGGTGACCAAGCGTACTCATCTTTTTCTTCTTCCTCAGCCCACATATGCAGCCCCGCTTTAACCAGCCCATATGAACGTGCCTTAGTGGCCTATAAGGGTAACGTGAATGCCAGGGTCCTAGCAGGCTGATTCTGACATAACCGTCCCATGTGAAACGAGAGACCCAAGTTGGCAGCTCCTGCCAGCCCGTGTGTCACGTGGGGTGTGACGTCACAGTGTCACGTGGGTAAGACGTAACTGCGGCCGGGTCACGCGAAGGCTTGAAAGTGCGAGAAAATAACTGCACACGCAAATCCAGCCCAACGACGAAAACGATACTAACCGCGGCGCACAGACGGCGATGTTCCAAAAAACTGCTGGAGTGGAAGTTCCCTATGCCATGCCGGCCAATGGGCTGGGGGGAAACCTGCGGCGGCCATCTTGTGGTGGCCAAGAAATGGCCTGCCAAGCGCTTGGACGCGCTGTTCGCGGACGTTGTCAATGTGTTTCAAGTGCCCAAAAGATTTTTAAGTTGTGATGCAATGTGGTGGGCTACCAGCTGAGCAAGTCTTAATCGCAAATCTTAATTAAACGCGGTAAATTAACTGCTAATGAACTTTAGATTTTACACGTCATTGAGTAATATGTCGTTGGATAGCATATGTCAAGTATAAGTGCACTGGCTTGACTTAAATCCTAATTAATTATGCTAATTATATAATTGCACATAAATGTTAAAATACATGCATTGGCTACAAGTCATATATCGTTGAATAGCTTATGCCGAGTACAAGTGCACTAGACTAACTGCAAATCTTAAATAATTACCACTAATTAGTCAATTGTGATTAAACCTGAATTGAATGCTATCCTTTCAAGTCATATATCGTGGTGTAGCTTATATTGAGTACAGCTGTACTAAACTAACATTATTGCAATTAGCAGTAATTAATTAGTGCAATTAGCGTTAAATAGTTAAAACGTGCAGCTAGTCTAGTGCTGTTGGACTTGGCATAAGCTATCCAACGATATACGACTTGTAGCTATAGCATGTATTTTAATATTTATTCACGATTATGCAATTAGCAGTAATTAATTAGCGCAATTAGCGGTAAGTAATCCAAACGTGCAACTAGTCTAGTGTTGTTGGACTTGGCATAAGCTATCCAACAATATACGACTTGTAGCTATAGCATGTATTTTAATATTTATTCACAATTATGCAATTAGCAGTAATTAAATAGCGCAATTAGCGGTAGAAATTAATACGTGCAGCTAGTCTAGTGCTGTTGGACGTGGCATAAGTTATCCAACGATATACGACTTGCAATTATAGCATGTATTAAATATTTAGTCACCATTATGCAATTACCAGTACTCGGATATCATTGATATCTTTAAAAATCTGGATGATTAAAATCAATTCGGAGATATCCAATATGGCTCACGTGATAGCCCAAAGCATTGCATGAGAACTTAAAAATCCTTATGCACTTGAAACACACTGGCAACGCCAGTGAACAGCGCTTCCAAGCGCTGGGCAGGCCACTTCTTGCCCAGCACACGATGGCCGCCGTAGGCTTCACCCCAGCCCATTGACTTCCACTCCAGCAATTTTTTATATCCTCCTTGGTTCCAACCTGGTTTCCGTAGTCATTGCTGCCATAACTAAATTCTTAGAATAAAGAGAGCATTTTATGGCTCGCTGCTGCTCGGGGTGTCTGTAAAATCTACTATAGACAAAGCAAAGACGCGAGATCGGTGAGATTTCCGACCTGGTTATCCTTGTTTTCGATTTACAAAGCAAATTAAGAAATGAAGCTTAAGTTGTCTAATTACACTCTTAAATTGAGCAGCGTATCCATAAATAACACGGAGAGCTCCGATATCGGCGTGAAGGTCACTGTTAGTAAACTAGCCACGTTCTCAGGGTGCGTTCAGAGAATGGCACCACGAGAGAGAAAAAAAAAGAAAAACTACATTGAAAGCTAAACTTTAGTTCTGTTATTACATAGCGAATAGCGCAGCATAACGCGAAAGGCTCGGAAATAGTATTGCGAGCTTATCGTTAGCGGGCTGACGATGATCAAATCTACTAGTAGGAGTACCTGCATGAGTTAATTGTCTAGCCATGTAATGCATACGTTTCATCTTCCCTCCCACCTACACGAATCAAAATTGAGCCTTATAGCGCCCCTAAATTAAGGCTTGATTTGTTGCCGGATTGACACCATAGCAGAAGAACTGACGACACATACACAGGAAATTTGGACAAATTGCGCGAAAGAGCACTTGAATGTACTTTTTTCATGCTTTGTAGCTGCGCCATAAAAAATCAATATTCTAGCAGATGATCCCTCGGCGAGGTTATAGTTTCTGGCTATTTATTTCCTAAAACACATATCATTCCCAATTTTTTCTATGAGCTCACACCATTTCTACCCATGTGTTCATAACGGTATTGTACAATATTGCACAGTTGCCTCGCGGTCATTTTTGAGGACGCAGCACATTGATTTTTTATACAGTTCTAACTGCCCACTGCTAGCGAAGGATAAAGTTTAAAAGAAAGTTTAAATGTTTAAAAGGAAGGAAGAGCATAGCAGGATTTCGCAATGCCATAGTGTCGCCGCACAAATAAAGGCGTCCCAGAAAGCTGCCCTTGGTGTTCTAAAGTGTTCGAACTGTAAACACGTGTTGAATTGTTTCTTTAAAAGTTTCTTTGTGTCCTTTTGTGCATTTTTGTTCAAGGCTGCTTCACGAGACGTAACCAAGATACCGTTAGCTTTGTTTATATGACCGGCGGCGACGCCTCCCCGGAGATAGGATTGTGCAATTGGGAACCCGGAGGAGATGTTTCAAAGGCCGAAGCAAGCAGAGGTCTCCTCCGTTCGGAACGACAAGAAAAACGGGCGAGACGAGTGGAGAGCGTATTTTAACTCTAGCCCCTTCCTGACGAGCAGTTGGATTGTAAACGTAAAGCGACAAATTCCCACTTTCATTCACCAATTAAGTACTAAACGAGGAACCGACTAAATCAATTACAACTGACAAAATACAACAGCAGTATAAACGACAGTTGTGAAGACGCACCGACAAGGACACCACGCTGTTGTCAGCTCTTGGCGCCCCTCTACGTGGAGGATGTCTCATAGTTATTACTGTTACGTCAGAAGCTGCAAAAGTAGCCCCAGAAAGTATTAACGCGCAGACATGGCGACAAGAAAGCAGTTAAGATTTATTTCGCTTTGGTTGCGGTGTTACTCATGGCTTACCGAGCTGTATGTCTGAGAGCGGTAAACATTTCCAGGCTGATAATTGGAAAGAAGCAATGAAACGACACTCTACGCATCTTGCAGAGATATGCACTCTTTCGTACAATAGAAATGAAGTGCAACTTTATATGTTGTCCATGTAGGTTGAAATTATAATTCAAAATGCCCGAATGCTTCGGGCGGAGCTTGGTCTCGTTAGAGAGCGTGAAAGTTGTCTGTACAGGTTTACATGGCGGCAAGTGCATGACATCCACGCTGTTCAGAAGTGTGCGGGAAGCTAATATGCTAGGCGAGAGATAATTACGCGTAGGACGAGCTGTATCCAGTGACGTGCATCTTTGCGGAGTGTACGTGTGTATTATACTTGCCTGCCAGGGTATGCCTCCCATCATGAGGAGCAGCATGGCGTCCCAGTAGATGCCGAATTCCTCCCACTCGACGGTGCCGATGAAGTCGTTGGTGGGGTACGAGACGACGCCCACCGCACCGTGGAACATGGCGAAAGGCAGCGTCAGCCACTGCGGCGGAAAACATAAGCCCTTCAGGCGTGGGAACACGACCCCTGATCAGGTGCTGACGTCGACCGCACCCAGCTGTAATAAATCTGGGAATGTTTTATTTCCACCTAACAGTTTCACTCGGATGCGCCAATTGACAACGACCGGCTGCAGCAGCTGTTCGGAATGGCTGCCCGTGACTTCCACGATCAAAAGCGCGTGCAGTTCTGGTTTTCGGGTCTGGGCGTCTGTTAAGGACGGTGTGCCTCTTACCAGTCCAAGGAAGATGGCAATCAGCTGGATGACGTCCGTGTAGGCGACCGAGTAGAGGCCACCGGTGAAGGTGTAGAAGAGGGCGATGCAAGCCGATGCGATCACCGACTCTCTCCTCTCGATGTCAATGATCACCTCCACTGTGGCGCCTGCGTGCAAACCAGTTTCTGAGCACGCCATAACGGTGGACATAACTTCTCGCTGTATGAGGTCAAGTGCTGTGTGTGATTGCTTTAATGTGGAATGTGATTGCAAATCACAAGAAATGCGATTTAGAAAACACGTTCATTCTGTATTAAATACAGTTCGTGGCTTTCCTTGACCACGCCTACGCCATATAGAGAAAACAGCGTGACCATCTTCTACGCTGACATTTTAGTCGATGATGACATGGGAACACGATGTGCTGACACACTCACATACACACATCAATGTCATAACGGAATAATTGCAAATTACCCTTAATTTGTGGTTTTCTTTTTTTTTTTTCACTTTCTGCGCATGCTCTTTTGTGCATAGAAATGGATTCTCGAAATCTTGCGCTTGCATGCACAGCGCGAGAACCAGCGAAAGTTCTGCGCAGCTACATTACTCGTCTTTTTTTTTTTTTTTGCATTGCAAACAGAAGTGACTTTTTAGACTTTTACATCGCGTTCTCCTATTTAGTATCCTTAAGACAGCCAAATCCATCCAGTTTTAAAGTCAATGCAAGTGATCGTGTTAGGCCACCTGCGCATAATTTGGCCTGCATCGAGAGAGGGCACCGCGTGATAACGGCAAGGAGACCATTGTCACTGGAAACTGAGCTTTCTGGAGAAAATTCCACAAAGGGACAAAACAAGGGTGTTGCTTTCACCGGCCGACTGCCCAGATAAAAGCGCCCACAGCATTGGTACAGATTTCTGAACGCAAATCTTATTGAGGCCACGCTGCGCCACCACTGACTTCATTATTGTGGGCACCTTCTTTCCAAGGGACATCGTCCGTTTTCTAGCGTCACTCTAAAATAATAGCACTTGTTGGCACATGACCGCAGAAAACGGGGCGTGAGTTGCCGATTAAGCGCTCGTCCGAAGGCTACGACGCCGAAGTGACCTCGTCTTCGAAAAAAGGACATTTTTTTTATCTTTTATCCTATTTTAACCTTTGGACATGTTAGACCGCTTGAGGTTTTGGCTATGTATCTGGAAATACGGCCATTGTTATCCCCGGTGAGGGCTCTCTGGTCATTATTTTTCTTTGCAAACGTATATATATTCCCCACTCAACTGAGTAACAACGTAACCAGAATGCGCCATTAATTGATGGGAGGAGTGGGGGTGTGCTACGTGAATCTTATTTTAAGCAGCACTGTATATGTACTAATGCTGAAAGCGTACGATCTTTCTTCGCGTTGAAAGTTTTTTTGTTTTTTTGCCTCACACGAGTTTTTTATTGCCGCAGGGCATAAAAGACTGTGTAAAGAAAACAGGGGTACTTAATGAATTAAAAAGGTTGGCCGTTCTAATAAAGTGCAAGGGGGAACGATGATGAGGCCCCTGCGTGCAAGCAATGTAAGATGAATTATTTCACGAGAGACCCTACTGCTCTCAGGTGCCGAATTCTCGTTGACTTCAGCGCCGGGTAAACGCACAAGTGGGGAATATCTGCCTCACTATCCTGGGAGTTACAGGCAGGACATCCTGGACGTGAATATAAGTGAATTTAAATTGAGGTCATGTTTGAGTCACAGCGGATGTGAAGGCAATCCCGACCCGGATACTCCGAAGCGCAATCTCCTATGCGCGGATAAGACCGCTGAGGAGGGTTAGCGCACACGGAGGAACAAGAACACCTGTGCAGTGCCGGAAGAGCTACTTTCTTGTGAGAAGGAGGGTGATATCATCCACAGTGAGAAAACGTGGCATGATGAGGGTAGAGTCGCCTGGCGGGTTGCAGAATCTGCAGAGGTTTGTGAACTGAGTAGGTCACGTGGGGCCCACTCGTGAGCGAGTTATCCCGATACTGTTATCCTAGTGAGAGCATAAACTGAACGAACGAAAAAGCTCACAAGCGTAGAGGTTTAGGCGGTTTGGCGCGTTCAAACTTCTCCCAGTGCGTATGTAGCAGCTGCTGGTCTTTGTCGCGCTAGAATCCGCTGCCATGGGGCAAGGCGCTTCTGCACGGGTTCTGGGCGGCGGGGTAGAAATGGCGGTTGTGGTCTTTCCATGCACGCAGGTTTCACTGTCCAATGAAACAACCCCCAGCCGGCCCCGCATTTCAATAGTGAGTATTTCCCGCCCCCGACGGAGAATCTTGAAAGGCCAATCATACGGTGCTTGACGGCGAATTTTACAACGACCACAAAAAAGATTCTATCGGAATATTGTCACGTGGTGGTGACAGTAACGTTGGCAACAAATGACGAGACTGTCTTCACGGGAGAATACTCTTTATTGGGCTGACTTGCGCCCTCAAAAGAACTGAACAACTCGGCGGTGGCGATAGCAACAATCGTGCTCAGCGGTCGTCGAACAAAGGAATGCCAGTTTCACTTGTCAGCACTCAATTTAAAGGAGGCAAGGAAAACTCTAGATAAAACCGCAAAAGGTGACTGGCATAACCTGGAACATGGTAGAAACACATGCGAGCGGCTGTAATCTTTGAATCACGTCCCGACGCATCTTGCGTGACAAAGAAATTGATAAAGCGTCGTCTCGCGACAATGAGCATGAACAAACACGGAATACGTAATTGATCCGCATGCTACAATAAAGATTATATGGCCGCATGCCAGCGGCTGTCGAAAAAGAAACAAAGGTCTAAATCGTTCGCGGCAATATCATCTTAAGTCCATGGTCCATTGAGAGGGAGAGAGAGAGTTTGCCGTACGTCGGTATTGTCGTGTTCATTTCACTCCCAAGTTTCCGCCTTACTCGTGTTGTTCACAGCTTGCAGCGGTGATGCCGCTAGTCGTTCCAGATCGGCTGGCGATGCCGGCACTACACTGACTTCTGCCCCCGTGTCCATCAAGAAACGGGTGCCTCTCACGATCGGTCAAGAAGAAAACCGACAGGCGACTGTCTGACGAGGCGGGGGCACTGGTCGCCCTCAGTGCTGTCCAGAAGTCTCACGTCTTCTCTCACGAAGGCACACAGTTCCGTGTGGCATTGCCAATCGTGCGATGGCGCCAGCACACTCTGCACTGTTCGGGTTGTGGGGCAGTACGCTATCGTGCGCGCTGGTTCTCCCTCGACTGCAGCGCCGTGATGATGTCAACAAGGCAAGAAATCTCATCTCGCATCTCTTGCAGGGAGTTGGCGGACAAGGGCGATGCGTCTGCGTGCACCGCCGCGACTGTCGGCGTGGCGACGGGCATAATTTTCTCGGCGAGTTCGGCCATGTTGGTAATGTCTGTCTCGCCGGACGCTATGAAGCCTATACGTGCGTTTGCTGGGAGTCTTTGCAGAAATAGCTCCCGAACTATAACGGCTGTCGACACTTGCCGTGCTGCCGGCCAGTTGTTGTATATGGCGTAACAGTTAGCTATGCCTACGGTCATCCAGTTTGGCGTCCCGCAGTAGCTGCTGGAGACGCCCTGCTCTGAAGGCGTAAGACGACGAATCAGCGTCTATTTTAGGATTTCGTAGACATTCTCCGCGAGTGGCGCAAGAAGTAGATTCCTCACCTCGCTGGCCATCGCAGGCGGGAGGCTGCTCACCACATAGTGGCGTTTCGTGCTGTCGGCGGTGATGCGGAGTACAGCCAACTGGAACTCGACTTGCACGACCTAAAGTTCTGGGTCGCCGGTCCGAAACGGAGGCAGTTTGACGTCCAGTACGGCTACTGTGGAACTGGGGATGTTTTGCTGGTCTATGGCGGTCATGTCCGGGTCACGAACTGTTGGCTCGAGCGAGGAACGCAGACGAGGCGGAAAGCATAGTGTCTCTGCCCGAACTAATTTATTTTCTTTTATGAGCCGGCCCCTCCTCGAGTAGCTGGTCGACTTCAGTCGGCTACGGTTGGCTACGCTTCACTAGCGGTGCTGTGACCTAGCTGTGGCGTAATTCGGATTCACCACAGTCTCATCTGATCATTTTACGCAATGTTGCAGTGAGTTAAGGTCTGACATTACCGATCATTGCGTAAGCACATCCATCACACTCCCAAGTTGCATTCAACGAATAACAGAGTGATGTTTAACCTACGCCGGCTACACAAGTTTAGCAAACATTAAATGCTTCCAATGGTGTTTTGCTACACGTGTAGCTGGTGTAGGTTACAAAAGTGGCCTTAATTATTACTGTAACATCAGTACGCATTCCAAGCACACGTTAGAAAATATACGCACCACAACGCATTCACTTGGTGCCCCTCTAACACGTTCGAACCAACTAACCGCCATGACCTGTGCGTTGCGTACCCGCCTGGCACGCACAGGGCCTGGATTTGTAAACCCAGTGCAGACCAATTTATTTTATTACTTTTATTTTTTTTACCGTTCCATTCGCCGTTATCTTTGTCGGTACCATCGGGTGTTCACAACAACGCCAGACTGAACGAGAGTCTCCAAGTAATGGCATCGACCGGCAGGAGCCTTTCAGCAAATGGGGCATGAACAGATTTTCCCAGCTTTTTGTAGTCCAGTGTTGAGGGCCGGTCGATGCCATGAGCTGAAAAGCCTCCTTTTCAGTGTTGTTTGAAGCTGCGTTCTTTGCATGTAACTTGACAATAGATTCCACATTTCTGCAAACAACTTGTCAGGTAGAGTATAGTGGCATAGGCGGAAAACTACTTTACCCACTTTTCCTGCCCCGCTATTGAAGATTTCCTTCCAGAGATGCGGTTTTGAACAAGCCACTTGGCTCACCGGCACCTTCTGCTGCTGACGCTCACTCGAGACATGGCGCGATCTGCATGGTGCGCAGACTGCTTGATGGGCAGTCCTAGTGGACAGACTCACCCAAGGCAGCCAAGATGGCGGCTGACCAGAAGACCTCGCCACAGAGCGCTGGAATGAAGAGCAGCCCACCCATGCGCGCCCCGAAGTGCTGCTGGAAAGGATCCAGCATCGTCTTGTAGCCAGCGTTGCGCATCTTCACTGCGAACAGGTTGCCGCCTGCAGGACCCCACATACAGGACGTCATTCTCTACAGGAAGGTTGTTTAGGTTGTCTTACCTCATCGGTGCGCATTGTGTTCTATTTGTGAGATTAGGTCACAGAGGGCCACTATAGCAGTAGTATCATAGTATGTGGTTATTTTAATATATATCCAAAGGAAGGAAAAGATATTTGTCAGGTCCAGTATCTGCTATCTGATACCTGAAGCACCTGAACTGCAGGTGCGGCGGAAATAAAGGGTAGTGGGGAAGCGATAGAGGAAATCACAGGGGAGCGACAGGGAGAAAGGACAGGATTCGAGGGTCATTATATGCTAAATCTTATTTGCTCGTTTGGCTTACCACCAGGTCACCTTGTCGCTCTGGATACCGCTAAGGGGGGAAATTTTCTTCTTTTCCCTCACACCCCTTGCGCACTCCCTTAGTTCTGTACCAGCAAGCTCATCATCCAATCTGCGCACACTACAAGGCAATTCCTTCTTTCAAAGCGCTTTCAGCGGTCACCCCATCCCAGCAAATTCACTGATCACACCTGGCCTGCAGCTTCTACGTATATCATGTCTGCCAGTCTTGGTTACCCGAAATTTTCCCTCCGCATTGCATATTCCCCGCATACACCCATTTCTTCCTCCTGATTTCACCCAGGATAATAGCATGAGTTTCCAGTCTGCTCTCTTCCTGTCTCTAACATATCCCGCTAGGGAACCTGCGCTGAAGGTTCCGTCACACCGCTCGCTTTGCACTGCGGCTACAGCGGCCGGAGAGATAGAAAACGGCGAAATAACCACAGAATTGAATCAGAGCCATCCTGCAGGTGTCTATTAATGCTAGGCTACTATACAATGTTGTTCGCGTCTGCCGTGGCCACGTGCAAAAAATAATAAAGCGATGGCACAGCTGGGTTCACGCTGCCGGACGACTATTGAGAGACCCTTTTGTTTCTAGTTTTAACGTGCTTTAGACGATGCCCCTTTCATCGTTGTACTACACATGTTTTTGTGTGTTCACTGCTGTCATTTGCGCAAATCTGAACAGGGAGTGCGGTCTAAAGTGGGCTTATTTTGAACTGCGCGTACGCTCGAGATGCGTGTTTGACGATCAAAGTGTTGAGCATGGCATGTGCGCCTGCTCAGCTGCTTTGATATGGACGTGGAGAAATCGCAGTGGACATAAGGAGACCGAAAGCTGGCGTACGTGGCATCTGAATATGAACGTGCGGCCGTCCAGATGGCAAGTCGGAGCAATTAATGTACTCATATTCGAATGTGCAGTATTTTAGCGGAAATGCTAAGACGCCGGAAATGCGCCGATTGGCATTAAACGGTCATTTTTCTTAGAATACACTCTTACGAGTCACTTTGAGACACAATTTGAAGAATCACAGTGAGCGAGTCACACCCGGAAACAACTCCTCCTCGCTAGGAATAGCAGCTCTTTAT
>JAJIZL010014276.1:282503-301576 GCA_023969395.1 Amblyomma maculatum | reverse complement strand
ACACACACACACACACACACACACACACACACACGCACACACACACATGCACTAACACGCACACGCGCACACACGCATCCCTATTCGTTCGAGAAAAATCAGTATGAAGCCTTACGAGCGAATGCATTCGCTCGAGGTCTGTGGGTTGGGCATACAGACAGAGCAAATAAGATGGCGGTGAACGCCTCGCGCATAATAAGGCTACAATAGTATTCAGCATGTCGAAACACGTTTGATGCACAACAACTGGTAGCACTTCATTTCATGCTTTTTCACCAAAATCTCGAGTAGCAGGCTTGTCCGTCTGAAGCAAAGCGGCCGTTGAACCTCAAAGTAAACGCCAAACTTCTCGCCCACAATTGCCTCAAAATTTATAGCTTTCCATAGCACATGCTCTGTGTAAATATTTTGCCAGTACGCTTTGAAACTGAAGTGGTTAAAATATCGATCTCCTTGTAAAGCCTAAGCTAGGGTCATTTTTAAAGCTCGGCATCGTGGGAGGATGCCGCAAGAGTATTCGAACGACGCGTGTTTCCTAGTTGTGCGAGCTTCACGCACTGGCTTTGTTCGACTCTAAAGATGGCCGGTTTGGGAAGCCAGAAACATAACCTCTGCCAAGTTAATCATTGTGATAACTGAAGCCAGACCCACACGGGCCTAAATCTACGCAATAAAATGAATATATCCAGTCGAAAAAGGCTACAGACAAACTTCTCTTGTTATGACAGAAGAATACGACAGAAAAGGTGTTTCATTCGCAACATCAGAAGTTTGCCTAGTTTTAGGAATGATTACTAAGAGAGGAGGAGGAATCAACATTTATTCGGGCCGAAATAATTCGGTGGTGCATGCCGGCACCAGACGAGGTGGTTTTCTAGTTGCGGGACCCATATGTTCCCAGCAGCTCCTGGTCCCTGTCCGTCAGTGCGAGCTTAATCGATAAGGCGGGGGCTGGATATCAAGGTCTCCCATCGCTGAAGGTGTTGGGGTTTGGCAGTATTGGCCGGAAGGGGAGTAGGGGGGTCTTGAGTTTTGTGCATTCTGCCAAAACGTGCGGCAGGGTGCCCTTTTCTTTTTTACGAAAATGACACAGCCTATCGTGTTCCGCAGGGTACATGCGGATTATCAGCACGGGATGCGCAAGCGATCCCGCCAGCGCTCGACGCGGGGTCGTCTGTTGTTGCCTGGTGATATTAGAGTGTGGTTCTCGCAGTCTGCACCTTTCCTCTCGGTACATCCGGGTAATCTCCCGAAAGCTGGTAACCGAATGTAGTAAGTCTTCGGGATCCTGCTCGTCCACGATTGACATTTCTCGGGCATGGTAGTCTACAATGATGTGGATTGCTACCTGCGAGTGAGCCGGAACCCACACGAGCTCTATGGCTCTTCCCGGACGCTTGCACCTGGATAGAATGGCTCGAGCCGCGCAGGAGTTTCTGTAGGCTGCCTTTGAGTCGGTGACCATGGTGTCCACGCTCGGCTGTGCGAGTGCGAGGGCCACGGCCGCTCCTTCGGCAACTGCTCGGTCTGTTGTCTTTATGGATGCGCTGACAATCTGTCTGTCTTTTGACGTAACGATTGCCGACTGCTGCACGGTCGCTGTTTTTTTGAGCGAGGCGTCCGCGTAGAGGACCATGAGGTTCACTTCTAGCTTCCGGGCTATGGCTTTGGCCCGCGCGGAGCGCCTCTCGTCGTCCTTGCCCGGCGTCATGTTCCTGGGAACGGGTTTGGTCCGAGTGGCCGTCTTCCAGTCTTCCGGAAGGGCTTCCTTGAGGGGTACTGGCTCAGTCTGCCGTCTTATTTTGTGTAAGATGGCTCGTCCGCGTTTCGTGTGACTGAGCCAGATTCTCTGATCAGAGAGGTGGGCTCCAATGAGCTCCTCCACCGTGTTGTGGGCGTCCATGTCTAGCAGACTTTGCGTGGACGAGTATATGGGCATACCCAATTTTCGTCGTGGACGCTCTTCGATGGACAACATGGAACATGGTGGACCTGGTATCATCTGTACAACGACAAAAAATTTTTGAACCGCTTACCCGCAGCGTTGTTCCTGGATATAAAGAGCGCATATGACAACGTCCCTCACCAGGCCATTTTGGACGCTCTGGAAGCTGCAGAGTTCGGCGGTCGTTTATTTTTTGCTGGATACGCAGTTATTTATTCAACAGATCTCACTTTATGCAGACGGAGGATGGCACACCATCTTCTCATTCACTTCCCGTGGAGTCGTACAGGGCGGAATACTAAACCCAACGCTTTTCAATCTTACTCTTGTCGGGCTTGTCGACTTAATACCACATATGGCGCAACTTTCATTATATGCAGACGACATCTGTATCTGGGCATCAGCAATTACGCGCCCACAGGTTAGAACGAGGCTTCAAAAGCGGAAAGTATAGTTGTGGCCTACCTCCACCAGCAAGGTCTACAGATATCAACTGAAAAGTGTTCACTAGTTGCATTTAAACGCAAGAACAGGTGACCTTACAGCGTACGCATTGATGGAAAAACAATACCCTACGAAAGCAGCCATTGCTCTGGGAGTTATCATCGACCCATATCTTTTGTGGACTCTCCATATTTCATTCATGAAAAAGAGGCTGCCAGCAATTACTCACGTACTTTCCTTTATTAGGGGAAACTCATGGGGTGCGTCCGTGCGTCGATGCTCCAACTATACCATGCATTATTTATGGGATTTCTTCGGTTCATCTTACCTGCACTTGGAAATATCAATAAAACCAACTTAGGAATTCTACAGATCGTTCAAGCTCAAGCTTTACGAACCTGCCTGGGATTGCCGAAATGTGCCTCTACGGCTGCTACCATTTTAATTGCACAGGAGCATCCCATATCTACCTACCTAACAGTTGATGTCCTCAGGGCACATTTCCGACATATCTCTCGGGTTCCCTGTCATCATTTGGCCAGTCTTCCTATTATCAGGCCGCGTACTACGTTTACAAAGACCGTTGAAGCGCATCGCGCTATATTACCGTCCCAGAGTTCACCCGCATCTAGACCTTCCTCTCCACTATGGAGAATGCATAAATCACACGTGCTTCTTTCAACACCCGGCATAAGGAAGAAGGTCGAGCTATCGCCGATGGTTCAGTGAAGCCATGAGTTCTTCAGGCTCTATAGTCATACCCTCAATTAATACAGAAATAAAAGTTAGGACAATGCACAACACTTCTTCAGCAGCTGCAGAGCTAACCGCTCTTCGTGTCGCAATTAGGCATATCAGTAAGCAGAGCCCTCAGCGGTGGTATATTTTCACAGATTCAAAAGCAGCCCTGCAAGCCTTAAAAGCTGCTCTTCGCCGTGGAGCCCATGAAGAGCTCATTGCGAAAATACGAAAAATTCATTACTGTGCAAATAATTGAGGACATGACATCATCTTCCAATGTCTTCCAGGACACATCAGCATAGCCGGCAATTTTCGGGCGGATGAGGTCGCACGAACAGCCCACCAGTACGGCGATTGTGTGTTGATGCCCATTTCCAGGGCAGACGCAGCCGGCAGGCTTCGTGCACTTGCGAGGGAACACACTCTCTCCTTGTGGAATTCTGGTCAGTTTGCGAACTGCCGCCTAAAATCCCTGGACCCTGACCTGAAGCTCCGCCTTCCGCCTGGCCTACCCCGACGCGAAAAAACTTTGCTGTGCCGCCTGTGGGTTGGTGTAGAATTCACAAACTCGTATTCGTTTATGATATGTATGGCAAACAGCCCTGCATGTACAAACTGTGGATGCGACGAGTCTGCACAATCTGCGAGTCTGCGAGTGGATGCACAAAGGCCACATTTTTTGTGAGTGCCCGATATACAGCGAGGAATGGCAGTGTCTGTGCCGTACGCTGGAGCATCTAGATGGACGCCCATTGACTGAATTTAAGATTTTAGGTCCCTGGTCACGGCGATCGTCTGCGGTGAAGGCCTCCTAGGCACTGCTCCGCTTTATGAAAAGTACAGGCCTAATCGAAAGACTGAGTTTGATATGACATGATTGTGATGTGATGTGGCGTGTCTGTTATGTGACTTTACTAACTTCAACTATCCCTCTCTCACAACTTTGATATCCACTCATCCCCTTCCCCCAGTGTAGGGTAGCAAACCGGTTGCTTTTACTGGTTAACCTCCCTGCCTTTCCTCCTCTTCCTCCTCCTTCCTCCTCCAGTGCTTGCTTCGCTGCTTTACGAATACCGTGTTTAGGGTGTTTCTATTCGCCTTCGTCAGCTGGAGATAGGCGGCGGAGTTTGAAACCCGCGACACGACGAACGCGCGTATCAGGCGCATGGCATCGTCCTGTCTGAGGCCACGGTTTCTGTTAGACTCTTATAATCATACTGAGTATCTGCTCAGTTGTAGTCTTGATCTTTTTGACGGCGGCGTGTGCCTTCACGTTGGTCTGAAGTAGTAGGCCGAGGATCCTAATCGGCTGTGTTGCCTCGATGGCCGTTCCGTCGATGATTACGATCATGTTCGGCGCAGCTTTCTTAAATTTTCCCGGTTGGATCATACGCATCTCTGATTTCAGGAGAGCGCAGCTCAGTCCGCATGACTTAGCGTACTCGTGCGCGGTCATTGCTGCCTTCTGCAAGGCTTCCTCCATCCAGTCAGCAGGGGTAACTGGACCAGATTGAAGAGCAGCGGCAACAAGACCAATCCCTGTGGGCTGCCCCTAGCACCGTGCTCGACAGGGTTCGACTTCTTCTCCCCTATTCAGATGGTCGCTGTTCGGTTTGTCAGAAAATCTTTAATGCAGCCGTATGTCTTTCGGCCTATCTGGTCATATTCAAATTCTGCAACACGCTCGCGTGGGACACCTTATCAAACACTCCCTTCAGGTCGAGGGTGCGTATCGCGCGCTGCGCGTGCCTCTTTGCCGGCTTGACGACCAGTTCATGAAGTGGGATAATCACGTTTTGGATGCTGATATGTTGCCTAAAGCCGTGCATCTTCTCCGGCATCTGATCCGTTTCTTCGAGGTGCTTCTGCAGACAGCGAAGGACAATGCGCTCCAGCATCATCCCCGCGCAGAAGGTGAGGGAAATTAGCCGCATGTTGTCTATCGTGAGGACCTTGCCTGGCTTTGGAATGAAGCAGACCTCGGCGTCCTTCCATTCTTTCGGCAGTCGCAAGCTATCTTAGACTTCGTAGATGTACCCAAGGAGGCCGCGGGTCGCTTTACTGCTCATGTTACAGAGTAGTTTGTATGCTATGGCATCCCTGCCATGTGCACGTCTCTCGTTACTTTCAGCTATCCCTGTCCACAGTTCTGCCATGGAAAATGGCCGGTGCAAGACTTCGTTGTGGGTCCTTCGTACCTTTCCGGCACCGGTTACTGCCCCTTCTCTGTCGTTAGGTACTTCGCCTTCAGGTCTTCCAGGAGCCTGCGGCCGTCTCCTGTGCACATGTTCAATACTTTGGTAAAGTTGTGATTGGTCGCAGTTTTGCTACTCAGCGGATCGATCAGATCCCTCAAGAGACACCACGTCTTCGCCGTCGAGAGCTTACTCTGCAGGCCATCGCAGGTCTTCAGCCAATTCTCCCTGCATAGTTTGGCCGCGTGCTCGGCGATCTGTTTGTTCAAGGCTGCTATGCACTTGACCAGCTTTCGGCTGTGCCTCCGACGTTTCGATCCCCGCGTTAACGAGTACCGGGCAGACCACATGTTGGTCAGTCTTGTGCACAACTATTCAAAACGACGATGTAACTACAGAAAGTCTGACGTTCCGACGCAACAATCGAATATTTTGTCGTGTTTTTGAAGCGGATCTGTAGTTTTTCGATTGGCTAAAGGAAGCTTTTTAATTTTCCAAAACACTCACGAAGGACCATCTTCACGATTCTTGGCTGCTTATTTAGAAGATCAAGCCCAGCGTGTCCATGTTGCCAATTTTGCACGAGTGAGCAATGCGGTCAGATGGTTCATAGGGGGAGAGGATTAGGGGCCGCTGCTGACATGATACCCTCGCCTACCTGAGCTGACGCGAGGTGAAATGTAGTCACAATGTACATCACGAAACCCTACCGTAGAGTACTTGCAGTTGCGTATAGGAGACAGTGGAAGCATAGCCCCTAGCCGGAATACAAACCAGGTCATGTAAGTGCTGAAACTGCAACCGCCAAACTCCAGTAGGAGTGCCAGACCTTTGACGTATTTGGAAGAAACGTGTACCACTCATTCCATCTTAACAGTTTTGTTTTAACAAAAGCATCTTTATATTACCTCCAGCAAAATTCTGAGGCTAAAACGGAAGAACGACAACCATAACATTGCGACAGGAATGAAGAAAAGGCCAATATTTTATCATTGCACTGTGCATGCATTGCAAATTTAGTGCAACGCTTCGGAAGGAGCGCAGATAGAATGATAAGCGCCCCGGTAGCAAGGACAACGACGACTGTGGAAACACATTTTTCCCAAGAGAACGAACAGCCGGTGCTGAATTAGTCTTATGGAGCCAAACGAAATGAGTTAATTATACTATGTTGAAATACTTGTCAGCGAAAGACCATGGATAAATTCCAAGGCCTGAAATTTTCTTAGACGGGCGACATCGAATCAGCAACGGTATTTCCACGAAATAATAAACGCCATTTTGCAACTCAAAAACACGCGCTTAAAAGGCATGTAGTAACCTAAAATAAACTTCATTCCAGCAGACGTGCTAATGAGCCCGAACTGTTATTGTTGTGTCGGTGTGACTGCGATGGACGCCACGTGGCACGCCGAACACCGGCGTGCAGGAAGAGACAGATAACCGCATGCAACGACAGCCAAACGCAGCCTGATCCTTTAATTCAGGAGAGAGGGTCTAGGACAGGAGAAAGAGTACGGTGGCGCCGCCATAGCGCAAACCTTGGTTCCTAAACAGAAACTAAAATAGGACGATACCACACCATCTTCCTTTTAAAAACAAAAAGAAACAAAAACAGTAACAAAAGGGGAGTGGCAGATGCGTGACAAACAACAGTATTTTTTTCCGAAAAATGTTGCGGCAATCAATAGCAAAAAAAAAAAAAGTAATTGGCGATGCAATCACACTCACGCTGTCCTTCCTCCTCAACGAGAGGCATTGGCACAAAGCACATGAAACGTCTACCGAGTAGTGGAAAGTAACAGGCGCTATCTTAAAACAGCAAATTATAAGTCTGAAAGCACCACAAAAGCTCAATACGAACACTGAAATAAAACAGCAACTGTGTGCGCAACTGAAAAAAAGGTGAAGAAGTGTAGATCTGTACTAACAAAATGTTACCAAACTTCAAACATATACATTTAGAAAATATAGTTAACAGGGTGCCCTCCTAAACTGGGTGATGAGTGTTACCAAGCAACTCCGGAGGAGCAAGTAGAATTAACACATGGCAATGCAATAACACTCTCCTCCCCAAGAAGGGCACGGCATAAGCACCACGAAAAAAAAATCAACATATGGCAATGCGGAAAAGGTAGCTTCATCGCTCCTCTGAAAATTCTTGCCGTCCTTGTAAGCACCTGTCCTGTCTCCAGAGAAGTGGATCTTCTACTTCCGAGGAAGCTCCAGACGTCCTCTCGGCGTCAGGTTGCGAGACCTCCGGCGCATGCTACCCATGCATGATTGCAGTTCAGGTCGGCACGGAGGCTAGGCCTAGTGCTGCCGCTGCCACGCTGGAAGAGGTAGCTTCGCCGGAGTTGCTCGCTGCAACTCCTGCCCTGCCGTCGACACCTCAACCTGACCATCGGCCTCACGTCCAGCTTGGTGCTCCCGGTTCTTCAGCATCAGCGCCCATTCAGCCTTTCCAAAATGCACAACAGCCCGTAAGTGAACTGTTCTCTGGGCGGAGAAGGACTATGGCCACCCAGCTAACACGACGAGATGCACATCCAACAGTGCGACCTGATGAGACAAGCTCTCCAATGGACTTATCAGCTCCACCATCCGTACCAACGAGCACCCGTTCCCTTCACAAGCGTCCTTCGGAAGATAATCAACCGAATTCGTCCTCGGCAAGTGGTGGCTATCAAGGAAAGCGCTCCTGTTTAACTATCGAAAACCAAGTTGCACCTACATCAGGATCGTCATCTTACAAAGTGGCGATTAAATCTCTGGCCAACAAAACCCTGACCGATATACCAAACACGATCATCCAGGCCAACGTGGACGCGTGTCTCGGAACCAGAGGTTTTCGGGACTTCACGGCAAGGAAGAAGTCAAACACTATAGCTGTCTGGCTCCCGACACTTACTGCGGTGGAACGCATCCAAACGCTTAGTTATATTTCTGTCACAAGTGAGATCTCAGTGCCTGTGCAAGTGTATCTAGTTGAAGGCTCCGACTTGCAGCGTTGCGTCGTTTACAACGTCGACATAAACGAAGATCAAACCACCCTTCAACGTGAGCTGTACGGCCCAGCGCACCGAGTCATACAGGCCCGACACATAGGAAAGGGGCGTTCGTGCATTATCACCTTGCAAGGCCCTCCGACACTCCCAGCCTGTCTGTACCACTACGGCTGCATATTAAGGCCCCGGCTGTATAAACCGAGTGTGGTTTTCTGTTACAACTGTTTTCGGGCAGGGCACATGCGCAAATCTTGCCCCTTTGCTACTGCCGATGAAGGTGCATCTGAAGGAAAAGTTACGTACCGATGCGGCCTCTGCAAATCGGACGACCACGAGATAACATCTCCAAGTTGTCCGACAAAGCAAAAGGCAACGCAGAAGGCTCGTCTTCGGAACACTAAGTGTTGGACAATAGAGTACATGACACCGGTGCAGACATCCAATTGCTTTGCAGCTCTGCAGTGGGATGATTACGAGTGGCCAGAGCTTCCTGAGCCCGCTTCGAATGCACTTCCAGCTGAGACAAAGTCTAATGATACGGTGCTCAAGAAACGCCGTCAACAACAGCCAATACAGCAGCGTACTGATCTACCAGACGAAGATATGCCGTAGTAGATGAGCAAATCACTCGTCTCTTAGCAGACGTCTCTAAACTCGGACAACATCGTGAAATGCTTGCTCGACGTCGGCGAGCTGCAGAAGTAACCGCCAAATATAGTAATTCCCTACACTGCCGCTTTCATCCCGCGCAACAGGGCCATTTGCTAATCTTCCCAGTGTACCACAACGCCCAATGATAACTCTGCAACATCGCTGCTCCGCTATATGGTCAACCAGTTGTCCAACCTAACATCTGTGATACTGCAGCACTTGGACTAGCACACACAAATGGCGAAATCCGGTCGTGCTTGTGTACTACAGTGGAACTGTAGAGGCCTTTCCACGAAGGTGGCCGAGCTCAAGACCCGACTGCGATTTAACAACCTTCGGGTGTGGGCTATGTTACTTCAGGAAACGAACGCTTTGCCATCTATTCCGGGCTTCAGCGGCTACATGTCCCCTTCAATGACCGACCGTCGCGTGCAGACTGCTTCTCTCCCGGGAAACGCGTATTCCTCATGTACGCCTTTCTCTCGAAAACTGGTGCACATCATACCAAGAGGTAGTAGCAGTTGCTGCGAAATTTGTAAAAGGAACCGTTGTTGTTGTTTCATATTACGTTCGACCAGCTGGAGGCGCCTCTTCCCGTATTAACCTTGGCTGGTTATTAAGTGTTCGTCGGCAATATTCGGGTGTCCAATATTATACAGAGGCGACTTTAACGCCCCTCACCCGGATTGTTGGTATCCGACTGCAAGCCCTCGTGGTAGGCGTGTGCGGGACACCTTCACTGATGCCCTGTTTGTTTTGCTTAATCACCCTGGGACAGCAACACGGCCTGTGTGTCACATACGTAGTGCTGCCTATGCTCCAGACTTGACGGGGTGGTTGGGCGCAGGAACTCTCTCATGGCACATGCAGCCGGACTGCTGGGGAAGTGATCACCACCCTATCCTCATCGGTCTCCACCCCTCACGTCTCCGCCCTTTACGCCGCAAATGTTCTGTGATAAACTGGGACAGCTTTCGCTCATGTCTCGACAGTATGTCTTCTGACTCGCCGTCACTCCTTGTTGAGCATATACAGATAGCACTAAACAGCAGCCCTACGACTACTACCTGGATTGATGTAGGTCGACCGGCACCGGATCTCGGCCTGCTTAACTTGTGGGCAGCCCGCCGTCAAGCTGAGCTGGCTGCTATGCGAGACCCTACTTCGGGGCAGGCACGTACAAGACGGAATTATCTTACTGTGAATGCTTGGAGATATGAACGCGATCTCTCGCGACGCCAGTGGCATGCATAGTGTGAACTCTGGCGAACGTTTCGTGCAACGGAACACGGTCGTCGTTCTACTGACGCAGCAGCAACAGCATGCTTTGCGGCTAATCTGTCGCCGGGCGATTTCGCCAAAGAAGCTGCTCAAAAATTTTTCCCAAAATAAGATATACTGCCTCCTTCAGCTGTAAATCTTAATTTGGCAGGTATCCCTGCAGACGCATGGAAACTACCATCTGCTGCCGACGGAGATGGAATTGCGAGCCCTTTTTCGATGTGCGAGCTGCTGGCTTCAATTGACGATGCGAAACGGAAAACAGCGCCCGGCCTGGAAAAAATTCAGTATGAGGTTTACAAGAACCTCAGTACTGCTGCACTTCCTCAACTACTAGACACCATAAACAAAGTGTGGCTTGATGGTGTCGTACCCGAGAGCTGGAAAACCGCTGTCGTGATCCCTATTGCCAAACCTGGGAAGCTTCCAACGGACCTAACCAACTTACGACCAATCTCCCTAACATCAACGTTTTGCAAGCTCGCAGAGAAAATGCTAGCCACACGATTTTCTTGGTGGCTTGAACAGCACGGTTTTTATCAGCCTGCTCATATTGGATTTCGTCCATACGTAGGTACAGAAGACGGGTTGGCTGTCTTGGCATCAGCAGTTTTATCATCTACCCGCAGCCGCAATGTACTTACCATATTAGCAATGAACGTTGAAAAGGCATATGACATCAGTCATGCTGCAATCCTGAATGCCATTTACATGCTTCATCTCGCTCCGAGAGTACGCACTTTTGTCGCATCATTTTTGGACGGAAGAAAATTTGGAATACGCCTCAGCGGTGACACTGTTGGTTCATTCGTTTCACTACGTGGCGTGCCCCAGGGATCAGTATTGTCTCCGACGTTGTTAAATATTACTTTCATCCCTTTGGCATGGCGCTTACATGATATCCCTGAAATCAAGTTTTTGCAATACGCAGATGATATCAAGGTATGGAGAACTCACCATGATCTTCTCACTCAAGAGGCCGCCCTTCAGTCAGCATTAGACGTAACCTCTGATTACGCATCCTCCATTGGCCTTCAACTTTCTGTGTTTAAAACTTCATACACGTCAGTCACCAACCGCTGGGGACGCCGTAAACTTACCTCAAATCCAATTCGTCTCTCTCTATCAGGCACCCCAGTACAAGAAAGTTCGAGCCTGAAAATTCTGGGCTTAACAATTCACCAATCAGGATAAGCGACTGCTTGGCTTTCTCAGGCAAAAAAGCAAGCACTTCAAACTATGAGTTTAATAAGAAGAATTCCACCTAAAACAGGTGGCGCTGGCTCGTTTGTTGCCCGCCAGTTAGTAAGGGCGGCTCTGCAGCCACGTATTGTTTATCAGGCCCAGTTCCAGCATCGTACAAGGGCACAATGTTATCGCCTTGAAGCCGAAAATTGAGAAGCTATGAGGACCATAACATGCATTCCACGAATCACACCGGTCGTAGCGTTACAGGAGAATGCGCAGCTCAACACCGTCGATAAACTGGTGCAGCAGCGCCGTGATGCTCGCAGACTCAAGGCGACTTTGTCACATTCCACGTAAGCACTGAGGGAGTATGCAACGTCACACATTATTATTCAGCCACCTGCGCCAGTTCTCCCTCCCTGGAAATTTATAGTTAGGAGACAACAAGCCAACTGACATCCGCAGACCGACATCTGCCAACTCGGCATCGTTGCTACGCCAGAAATTTGAAGAGCAAGATACTCACCTGCATCAAGATTCCATGGTAGTGTACGTAGATGGAAGCCTGCAAGGCTGTGAAGCCAAAACGGCAGTCTACTGTCCGCGGAGACCTAGCTTGAATCAGACAACTACGTTTCAGCTTTCGCAACCACTTACATCTTTCTGCGCTGAGCTTGTGGCAGGTCAGGAGGCACTCTGCTCCGTGACTTTTATAACCATGCTCCCTACAGCCCACGTTGTCATCCGCACTGACGCACTTCAAGTAGTACGTCTGCTCCGACGTGTCAGCCGCTGCCCTAAAATTTGCCAGGACATCCACCAGCTGGCGGCGCGCATCCCACAATCAATACGCATTGAGTAGGTCCCACGGGATCTGCTGTCATCCCAAAGTCAAGCTGATTTTGCAACCTGCCTCGTGAACCAAGACGCATCAATCCCACGGCTTCTCGAAGTCGACGACGCTACCCTACTTTTGTCAAGAAAGGAGCACCTCCGGCGCCGCACACGTGCACTTATTTCCCCGTGTGCGATATCCCTTCCCCGCGGTCTCACGCGTACAGAAGAGGTTGCGCTTAGGAGGATCCGGGTCGGTGTTGCCCTTGCACCAGCTGTAACTAGGTCGTGGTCGTACTTCCAACACTTTTATCCTCGCCCAGGATGCCCGATCTGTAAAAACGAAGATGTCGAGGCCGACATTCACCACTTGCTGGGGGACTGCCCAGCATTCAAGCCAACACGAATCCGGCACCTGAGCATAGCTGCCCTTTCAGCAACCAATCCTGCCTCACACGTCACTTGGACGCAGGGACCTCATCATCGCTCACTTCTGGACTTCATAAAATCAGCCAATCTTTTTCCATTCATTTAATCATTTATTCTTCCTTCATCTCATACCCTACTGATGCCCTCAGGCAATAAATATCGACTAAAAAAATAACAAGTCATAGGACAAAATTCTCTAGGTGGCGCGGTTTTATCCGCCGTCTTTTGGACCGCCAAAGAAAAAAAACTTAAGTTTGACTGGGCATGTCGGCGGGAGATCATTGCTTTGAGGGAATGGGAATCGCGACCAAAGAAGAGATCTCATACGAAAGGAATTGAGCTCTCTACTGTAACAAAGGTGCATTGTCGGGTATTCTGTGGACTGGTTACCAGCATAGTTGTTTTCTACATGTACGAGGGCTAATTTGGAAGCATTCCAGATAATTCCATCGCTCAACCTAAATGCGTTACGCGGTACCCTGGAGAGCACTGTAAAGGGACCTCGGTACTTAAGACGTTTCCCTGGCGAGCGTACTCTTACCCTACTTCCAATTGGTCTGCATGGAGGCTTTGCTCCCCTCTTTGCATCCATCATCATCAGCCTGACTTTACCCACTACAAGGCGAAGGCCTCTCCCATATGACTCCAGTAAACCCGGTTCTGTGCTAGCTGCATCCACTTGATCCCTGCGAACTTTTTAACCTCATCCGCCCACCTAACTTTCTGCCACCCCCTGATACGCTTTCCTTCCCTTGGAATCCAGTTTGTTACCCTAAGCGGCCATCGGTTATCCTCACTTCACACTACATGTCCTGCCCAAGCCCATTTCTTCTTCTTGATTTCCACTAGAAGGTCGGTAACATAAAATATTTGTCTGACCTACTCTGCACGCTTCTTATCTCTTAATGTTAACCCTACCTTTTTTTGTTCCATAGCTCTCTGTGTTGTCCTCAACTTAAGTAGAACCCTCTTGGTTAGCCTCCACGTTTTAGCCTGCTGTTTACGGAATACCCTATTTCTCAGACTAGGATTACAAGGGGAACTTGAAGGAGTTATTTGAAGATCAGTGATTTCAACGGAGGAGCGGGGTTGACGGTTATGTAAAAGCCTTGCTGGATATACCCCTGTAGTTGCTTGTGCTGTCGCCCTGTAGGTATTAAGAACTCTGTGATGGATTTCTTCAATGGGCGTTGCTCGAGCTGAGCAAGCTGAATTGGCTCCTATAGAATTCTATTGAATCATTCAACCGGCCCATTATCGTGTGGATAATAGTTAGATGACCACAAGTGCTTTATTCCACAAGTGCTTGACCTTCCTGGCAGAAAGCCAGGAAGGTCTCGAACTGCTGAGATTTTAACTGTGAACCATTGTCAGTTACAATGCTTTAGGGGAAACCCTCGCGGCTGAAAACTGCAGACAGAAAAGGGATGATAGCGTCAGAAGTTACCTCGCTAGCGAAACAGAATAATAACCAGTTAATGTAATGGCAAATTTGCAGTCTTGTGGAGCACGGGGCAAGGGAACAACTACATCCATGCCCAACTTTTCCCAAACAGATTCGGGAAAGGAAACCGGTTGGTGCGGAGCAAAGACCGGTTTAGCCGACTCGTCGGTGGCCTGGTAAATGGAGCAACTTCTGACCGCCGTTTCGATTTGTTCTTCTAAGCAAGGCCACCAGTACATCTCTCTAAGTTCTTTTGTTCTGACTATTCATGTGTGATTTTCATGCGCCAGCTGTACGAGCCTCTTTTTATGGATACTGGGATTGTAACACGTTCGTCACGAAAGACGAGACCGTCCACGTGCGAGAGTTCATCTTTAACTGCAAAATAAGGCACTAATTCAGGAGGTAGAGCCTTCTTCTTGGGCCACCAAGTCTGCAATGAACTTGACAGCCTGCTGCAAGGAAGTGTCCTGCGAGGTAGCTGCCTGTAAGTCAGCCTTACTGAGGCATGGAGTAACTAGGGAGACAATTTCCTCCTCAAACTGTTCAGCTGCAGAAAGCTGAAGAGGTAACTGTGGGATCGTCCTCTTTTGGTTTCGGATTCGGAACCAAAGTTTTCGCTGTGGCGGCGCCACCGTACTCTTTCTCCCGTCCTACACCCTCTCTCCTAAATTAAAGGATTAGTCCGCGTTTGGCTGTCGTGGCGTACTGTGTCTGTCTCTTCCTGCACGCCGCCGTTCGGCGGGCCACGTGGCGGCCAATGCAGTCATGCCGACACAACAGTTATTCTGCATAACAAATCTCATTGGGAAGAGCAATTCGCTCATACTGATTTACAAATAATTTGCAGGAATGTTTTCGGTTCCCGCTCAGGTTTACTAGCTAGTTGTTGCTTAATGCGATCAAGCTGCCTGCGTAAATGCATCAATTTTCTCTTGTAAAATCATCTTTTCCTCTATAAGAACAATAATAATTTTTGCGTTAGCAACCTGTAATACCTTATTAGAGTAATTTGTTTAATAGCAAGTATGAAGTACCATACATAAAAGACAGTACCGGTCACACATATTCTATGGACTACAAGCATACACCTTATGGGGAGAGAGGATGGTTGGAATGAAGCCCGAGAGAAAACGGAGCCGCATTGGACGGGTACAGAGTAATTTCGGCGAACAGGGGATTTTAATGGGCCTCGACATCGCATAGCACGAGAACGCCGCTCCGTTCCTGCTTCATCAAGCATGCAAAGGTGCCAAGTGAACTACTAATGGAACTTAACGAATGGACTTCTTTGTCAAAATTATTGATGTCAATATACTAAAATACAAGTCGAGTTTCAACATGATGCTATTTATTAGTGTTTACGGTTCAAACCCGATTTTCTCTTATTTTTTTTTTCACGCAGAACATAATCATGAAATATCGGGCAAAACCTAATTTCTCGGTTCCGATCCTGACCGCGGTGGCTGCGTTTCAATGGAGGCGAAACGAAGTGGCGTCCGTGTGATATGCGATTTCAGCGTACGTTAAAGATCCCCAAATGGTGGAAATTACTCCATAACACTTTCACTACCACCTACAATTTCTCTCGTCCCCTTTCACTCTCACCTCCCTTCCTTCCCTTACGGTGCAGGTCAGGTGTCCACAGTAACAACAGTGACAGATAAGGCGCCTTTCCGTTCCTAGGAACCAATTATTATTCACCCATTTTTTTCGAAACCTGCGCCCGCTCAAGTAACCTACACTAGGTACCGTAGTTGAATCCACCAGCGATGGTCGAAAGTACTCCGAAGCCCTTCACTACCGCTGGTGGGTGGTCGAAATTACTCTGTAGCCCTCCACTACGGCTCCCCTTTCTCTCTTTCCACTTTCACTCCCACCTTCCTCCCTTCCCTTACGGCGCGGTTCAGGTGTCCACAGAGCAAGTGTGACAGATACTGCGCCTTTCCCTTCCTGTGAACCAACTATTATTATTAATCCACCAGCGGCTGTTGAGTCTGTCGTCTCATGACTGTCGACCTAGCTGCAAGCTACAGGCACTCACTACAAGCAAGCCACACACAGTCAGGTGTTGAAGTTTTGCACTATTGATAGGACTCGACTGTTTTCTACAGTAGGCTAGCAAAGAACTCGAACTCATTATGCACAGCTAATGGAATGGTACCTTTGATGTTCGTAGCTGAGCTCAGATGCCTTCAGAAACCGATCAGGCCTCGTTAGCAAACGGACATGTTGCACATACGGATGCGTATGTATGCCAACAGAGAGGCTTAAACAATCTACGCCACGCGCTTGCTGCCCTGAAATTGTGCAGAATTCTTTGATGGAAGTAATTATCGTTGCTAAACAAGAGCATAACAACAGAATAGTTTATCAAGAACTCCGATTCTTCCCCGCTTACCAGCCTGAATTATGCATAGATTGTCATCCTCCAATTGTCAAATATAAATACCATATTAAAGGCAAATGTTGAGCCCGAAACATTAGAATGTTGGAATATGTCTGCAAGAAGCAGAACCTCTGCGTAATAATAAGTCGTAAAATATGTCAGTTTTTATCTCCGTATTCGAAAATTATAAAAATCAAAAATTGACCAATCTACATTTATTGGCATAGCAGAGCAATGCAAGCACGCAACACAGTTAAGCTACTAAGTCATGCAGTTATTTTTGTCCGCCAACTGAGAGCCAATTCAATGCAAATATAAATTATAATTTGTTTAGCTAATAACGTATCTTTCGAAGAGCCGACAAAAATGTGACAGCTCTTGAATAAGTCGTTGTAATGGTTTGATGACGGTAGGGATAATTTGAAATAAAGTGGTATAAAGAAAACAATTATGGCTGTTGTGCATTCAGTCTAATAGAGGAACTAAACAAACACGAAATAAATATTTCTTTGAAAAAGAGGAAGTGAGATTTATGAGAGCTTTCGGACTCGTTTGTCAGGACGAAAGTTGATATAAAGGTGTGTGAGTACTCGAGCCAACCCGAAGACACTTTACCAGTCCGGACGGTGGGCTGGATTCGGACCGCTCTGAAGCCCTCTTGGTAGTTCTTGGGCCGGCCCCGGGTATATTTATATCTATCAGCCCGGTTGTAAACATCAATCCCGAGTACACGCAACTTCTGTGCAAGTGCAGATATGGCTTTAGTGCACTAGGCGTCTGGAATGCGCTCAATGAATTGTTTCCATTCGTCTTCGCAAAAGTGTCTGAGTTAACGACGTTTATTCGCGTCTCCATGACGCGCTCTACCTCGCCGTTCAGAAAATAGTTTTATTACCCTTTCACGTCTCGCACTATGCTGTCGCCTCTCGCGTCTGTGTTGTGGCTTTCTGCTGGCTCCAACATAGCCTCGGTGGAATTGGGGCCTAAGAGATATAATCAAGGCATCCGCGTTGCATATGTTTCCTAGAGATTGCTCCGTCCCGACAATGCACTTAAGGCGCTCCTTGCCGTCACCGTGAAACACTCGGGGTGAATGAGAAGAGCTGACCGAGTACTCGGGAGCAGAGTGAAACCCTTGCTCGGAGTTCGAACTAGCGCGATTTTAGAGAAGCAAGAAAGCTGTGTACACAAAACCCACTCTTCTTGCGAAGAATGTATTGTCAATCCAGCCATAAATTAGAGCAGCGGACGAAACTTCAGCGCGGTAGAATGAATGATGCAGAAACGCAGCCAAGGCCTGTAGCCTTATTCAGTGCAATGCTTGTTTTTGCACATATACGCAAATGATTATTCCGTGTGCGTGTAGTGCTTCTGTATGGTCTACGCATTTCTTTTCTTAAAGAAATGAACTCAAGATTTCAGGATGCTAACTAAAAAAATAACCGTAAAGTTATTTCTGCATTGTCGCTTGAGCTGTTATTATAGTATGTCGGGCGTAGCAGGGCCTAGTCATAATGCCCGGGCACAGGGCATCAGAACCACAGGGCCTCAGGAGCTGAGACTTTCAGCTCGTGTGCACCATAAGTTGATTTATTCATGAGGGCCCAGTTTGTAATGCTACAGATTGTCCATGAAATGCCTTTTGTTTACATAAGCGAAGTGATTTAAGGAAATGAGGCGCTTTGTAAAGACAAAAAATCAGCTTGCTCTTCCCAAAACACATATATCTGGAATGCTCAAATGTGCGTTATGTTTATACGAAGCTTACCCAACATCGAGTGAGCCAGTTGCTGCTTTGTAATTTAGGACCCGATATTATTTAAAGGCTCATGACAATTGTTATTTTTTTACAGGAACTAGGTTGGGTCATTACCATCGGACAGATCTGAAAAGCCTTGATTTCTGCATAAACTCAGTTATTTGCGTTTTTGCTAGGCCTAAGACAACAGATATTTTTGCGGAAAGACAGGGCCGAGGTAGGATTTCAATTGAGTTCGCAGGCTCATGGGAAGTGGCACTTTGTTTTGCCTTTTTGTGGGGTAACCAATAGAGAGGGCGTCAAGGACAAATAGTCCTGTTGGTCCACGGGTTAGCTATCCTCATTGAGAGGTGAGATATGCTTCTACCACTTCAGTAAAAGCGTTTTGGACTGCGGGACCACTGACGCGCTCTGTGGAGGTATTTATGGGCAGGCAAGATGATGCGGGCTTGAACGCCCGTCTGGTCAGGCAATGAACACATTGTGTTTCTGCTACGCTATTTTTGAGCTGCGGTAGTGTGTAGGATATACTACATAATGGCAATTGTGCGGACCATGCGGACAAGATCAGTTTCCTTCATACCAGAATACGGGTTAGCGAATTGACGCATGAGACGCATTGTCGGAGAGGTACTTGTCATGGGGCGATTGGAGGACTCTGTTGGGGCCGTTGTTAAGGGAACAGGGTAGGTCCTATTCTTGCCATGCATTTTAGGCTATGTTCGTGACCCTTTTTCTCATGATCTGCTGGGGTTAGAACATTAA
>JAJIZL010014276.1:255234-272503 GCA_023969395.1 Amblyomma maculatum | reverse complement strand
AAGTTGTTGTTGTGGCTGTAGGAAGAAGGAAAAGAAAATGCACGGGCCTGCTACTGGCTATGTAGCTGAGCCACCTCCGCTGCCTCGTTCGGACAGGAGAGAAAATAGTCAAGAAAGAAAAACAAGAGGGAAAGAAAGACGCGCGCCGCAACAACAGCCGTCTTCCACCACCAGCGGTGACGTGTGCAATGACGGCCTAAAACGATAAAAATTCGGTGCCAGGCTAGCCCCCGCCGCAAGCGGCGGTGACCTACCTGTACCAACCCCATCAGGGGAGAGCACTGCGAGGGTCTGTTATTGTTGTTGTTGTCTCCCCTTTATATAAAAAAACCTGCGCTATACCACGTGGTCCGCACAGCGTGCAACCGCAGGTGTGACGTCACCATACCATGTGATCCGCACGGCGTGCAAACGCAGCCGACGGCGCGAGCTGGACCCCCGTCTCTCCTCTGTCGTGACGTCAGCATATCACGTGGTGTGACGTAGCATTCCACATTCTTTGCACGGCGTGTAACCGTCACGAAGGGCTGTGCATTACCTCTAGCAATATGTTTCGCATAAAAACCGGAGTCGCTGTGAAGGGCTGCGGAGTAATTTTGACCACCTGGAGATCTTTAACATGCGCTGACATCGCACAGCACACGAACGCCACTTCCTTTCGCCTCCATCGAAACGCAGCCGGCGTGGTCGGTATCGAACCCGGAAACTCCGGCACAGTAGTCGGGTGTCTTACCACTGTACCACTGCGGCGTGGGCTGGGGCTAGCCTGCCACCGAATTTTATCTATTGTACACCTGTCAACGAATTTACATCTGTTGTAGGCCGTCATTCTACCCGCCACCGCTTAGGTGGTGGACGGCGGCTGTTGAGGCACGCGTATTTTTCTCCCTTTTTTTTCTTTCTCCTCCACTTTCTCTCTTCTGTCCGCGCCAGGCAGCGGAGGAAGGTGGTGATTTCGATGGAGGCGAAACGAAGATGCGTCGTTTTCTGTGCGATGTCAGCGCACGTTAAAGATGCGAACGCAACAAAGCATTCCACCAACACTGAACTGATTTATTTGTAGGAAGGGAAAGGCGCAGTAACTGTCTCACTTGTTTTTTCTGTGGACACCGCAACTGCGCTGTAAGGGAAGGGAGGAAGGTGGGAGTGAAAGTGGAAAGAGAGAAAGAGGAGCCGTAGTGGAGGGCTACGGAGTAATTTCGACCACCTGGGGATCTTTAACGTGCGCTGACATCGTACAGCACACGACGCCTCTTCGTTTCGCCTTCCACCAACACGAAGACCCGAGTGCGGAGCAATAGGAGAGTCGGCTCACCAGCGGCGAGCTCGCGACCCAAAGGGCCTTAGTGCAGCACGCGACTGATGCAGCATGACTCAGTGGAGCCTTGGAATAGGGGCCCACCCTTGCTGACGAGAAGTCTCAAGTCGCCAGCGCCAGAGAAGACGGAGACTTCACAACCGCAAAACCCTTGAAATATTCAATAAAGTTGTCACTCATTCACTCCCCAGGTGGTCGAAATTACTCCGTAGCCCTCCACTACGGCTCCTCTTTCTCTCTTTTCACTTTAACTCCCACCTTCCTCCCTTCCCTTACGGTGCAGTTGCGGTGTCCGCAGAAAACAAGTGTGACAGTTACCGCGCCTTTCCCTTCCTATAAATGAATCAGTTTTTAATAAGGAAGGTGGTGAAAGGCGGCAGTTCCTGGTCCTACGGGGCTAGGATGGGAGGTCAGCGCCGTTTGCAGCGGGCGCTAGCCAGCCACCGAAATTTTATATGTTGTAGGCTGTCATTGCACCCGCCACCGCTTAGGTGGTGGACGACGGCCGTTGTTACGGCGCGCATCTTCTTCTGCCTTTCTTTTTCTTTCATCTCTATTTTCTGTCCGCACGAGGCAGCGGAGGTGGTTCAGCTAGAGCCAGTATCAGGCCCGTGCATTTTCGTTTCCTTCTTCCTACAGCCACAACAGGTGGCTCAGCTACAGAGCCATTATCAGGCCCGTGCATTTTCGTTTCCTTCTTCCTACCGCCACAACAGGTGGCTTAGCTACAGAGCCAGTAGCAGGCCCGTGCATTTTTTTCCTTCTTCCTACCGCCACAACAACAACAAAAATACAACCAGCATTTCATTGAATTCATCAAAGTTCACCGGCGTGCTATAATTAGTGTACAGCAAAGGAGAGGCGAAGTATGTATCACTAGCGGAATCCCGTTACCATGGTCATGGTAGACAAGGGGAATTATGAACAACGTTTCGCGATCCGGGGCATGGTGCAGTTGGTAAAGCGCTGATATGGGGACTTAAATGATGGAGGTTAGAATCCCGGCGTGGACAGGTTTTATTTAGTTATTTGTAACTCTCGCTCTCGAAAGCTTGACATCCCTGCTTACGACCTTCGGTCGAGAACGACGAGGCCTTTCTCCTCAAAATGTATATGTCAGGCCATCTCCTGTGTATTTCGTTGAAATATTCAGTTGCTACTTAATAAATTTAGTCCCCACATTGTGGATATCTACGGCAAACACGCAACGGCGTATCGTGTGTACTTTAGAGGCACTAACGAACTTAATTGTTTTAATCGAGAATACCTTTTATGCGCAAGAGGCAACTCATTCCCCATATTCTCGTTTTAGCTCAAATGATAACGACGTGTCAATTACCAAGGTTACAGGGAACCGGTATTTTCATCCTCAAGAAGTGTTCCCAAACACATATGTAAACAGAGACTGTAGTATTTCCTTGTTGAGTTTAGGTGCCTCTAGAAACTACCCCGAACAACAAATGATATTTCTTTTCTTTTTCGCAATTTATCCAGCGCTCAAAATGTAGGTGTAGACCTGTACCCTTTGGCCAGCTTTTGATGCCCTTGAATAACCTGGATAAAAAGTTTGAATTTCTGGAAGCGTATTTTACGTGTGGTATGTGTAACTGGTTTGGTGCGCCCATGCCATGATAGCATAAGCAGAGACTGTCTTTCGTCACCAAAGTGTGAACCTCAGTTCTGCCGTTCAGTCGTGTCCGACTCTTCGTGACCCTATGGACCATGTCACGCCATGTTTTTCGGTCTCTCACTATCTTCCTAACATCACATAACTTCATCTGCAGTGCCTCGAGGATGCCATCTAACCATCGCGTTCGCTGCCTACCCCATCTCCGGCGACCCTCAACCTTTCCCAACATCAGTGCGAAAGCGTTCCTGCGTAATATTTAAAAATATGTGAATTTTAGTCAGAACCACTGAATAGAAAAGGTTTTAGAGAACGTGTTGCTGAGGAGTTGGTTGCAGTGCATTCTTTCTAATTAAATGTGCGAAAACCACAAGACAGCGGGACGACGTGTGACTTTCGCGTGTTTTTCGCACTTTAAATATTAATAATGCATTGAATATAAATATGAAATTAAAAATTATTTTTACTCTCTTCACCTTTATTATTAGAGAACAATGTTCATTATTAGTTATCAGCTTCGGTACTTTGGTGAAATGAACAGCCAGGTATATCCCTAGCGAAAAATCCGTATGAATCGCAATATCCTCATACACATTTTTCTCATACTGAACTCATACTAAACTCATACTAATCTCAAACAATCTCCTATAGTTCTCATATGTTGAATGGAATGTGTATGAGATAATATGAGATTGTTACGAGTTTAGATCCAGTTTAGTATGAGAAATCTGTATGAGGTTATTGTGACTCGGCGGTTTTTTCACTTGGGATACTAATTACTTTGCCCTACGTCATGTAGTGTGAGCGGTCGCATATGTCGGCATATAGGCATTGCATACTACAAGTGACTAAATTTCCTTGTATCTTTTTTCAGAATAGATACCACAGCAAAATTCATATCCGCTTAAAGCATGAACAGTTCTGCTGTGTTTGAGTTGATGGGCTACGCATGGGTTTATTTAAAACTTTCACATTTAAAAAATTCATAATTCGAGCTGTTTCGCGAGCTTAAATACTTAACATGAAAACTTGTAAAATTCGGAAAAAGGCAATATGGATATGTGTTCAGTTCTAACTGTAACCACACTTAACCTCATTAAAATTGGGACGAAAATGGACTTCGATAAACAAGTCTTATATAGTTTGTAAATAAGAGCGTAGGTATTGAAATAAATATGAGGTTAGGTAATGATGAGCGCATGCAATTTCTGGTGAATAGAAAAAACGGAGCTTTTGCAGGAATCACCCAAGCCCGACCAAAGACACGAGCTCTGGAAGCAGCTGCTCTCGGGTCGCGTCAGGTCTTTCCTGGTCAGCGATGACGAAGGCTTGGCTGCTCCAACAGACGTTGGCGCACGCGGAAACAATGAGCACTTCTACTACGGCGATCAGCAGCTTCTAAACGTAGTTAATGGGAGACCCAACGGCGAATGGTTGAGCGATGCCTGGAGGAAGCAGGTGGCGGACACCCTTCTTGCGCGACCAGCCCTGGTCCAGCGTCACCGGCACACCACTAAGGCGGCATCCCCCGTGGATGTCTTCTACCCTTACCGGCGTTCCACAACACTACGCACTACGAAGGTATGATTCATTGAAGCGCTAAAATTACTTTGTTGGCTTTAGTGTCGGCAGAGATGTAAGAGTTGTCTGTTTTAGCGGAAAAGCATTTTCTCTCAGTCCTCTGTATTGTTCTTCTTCGTTTTCGGCATTATTCATTCGCTTGACGATACTATGTATGTACGTTGTCATTATTATGCAAGGTATCAAAGTGGACGAATTAAGACAGCCAGAAGAAAATGTTGGTCAGTTGAAATCAAAACTGGCGCAAACTATTTATCATCATCAATAAGCACCATGTGATAAGGGTATGGCCAACTTAGCAAATGTGCAGTGGAAATTTAGGGGCTGATATTCTTACTCATTTTACAATGTACTGAATGACAATGACTAGATGCGTAACCGTTAAATGAATAAGGAAACCTAGACATTGCTTCCCACAGACGTGATTATCCTTGAAAAATGGGGATAAGCATTAGTCCTCACTTTTCAGCTAAACATGAAATAGTTCCCTCAATATTCAAGGCTGCCCAACGCGGTAGCTATCATCCAGAAGGAACTTCTTGTGACGTGTAAAAAACGCAAACCATTTTTGCTAGATAGGAAACGAGGCGGAGTAATTCAAACACGTGCGATAAAAAGCCTACTATAAAAGGGAATACGGTGCTATATATCAAACGTAATTTTCAAAAAGAGCGGTGGGCTTCCATTGAGGAAGCTGTGTCGCAGCATTTCCATTCAGCTTTGATTTGTACGATCGCTTCTAAGCAAACTCAAGCACAATCCGTAAGATCAGTGCATACCAATATTTCAGATCAAAAAGCACTTCAACGCATACACTGTGAGGAGAGCACTTACATCTCGGCAGTCTACGTCGTTATATTGCTTATATCTACAAGTGCATGTTTTGAATTCTCCTTCGTCTAAATGCGGTTAGCATCACTAATTACAGCATTGAATATTAAATGACATAAAAATCCTGACACCTCGTGGAACCGAAATAGGACATTTAGAGCTCTACAAAAGTAACGTTTAATCCCGGTGTATTCGTTTTTGCCTCCGTTGGGTGAACATTCTTCATAAGACTCTTACTGTTTTCCATTTTCCCTTCGTTCTTCGGTACAGGCGTCGAGTAGAAACTCAAGTGAATCTCGTCACCTGCACCGCTTCATGGACATCCTCAACGCCCACGGCGCCCGGAACCTTCGCGAACCGTCCCCACAAGCGCCTCTGCTGTGTCGCTGCTCGCTGAGGCGCAACGACAGCAGTGACAACGGCACTAGTGACATCTTGGCTGAGCTAGCGACAATACCCACTACGACGTCACGCCAGCCTCCTCTGCTCCTTTTCGTGCCTGCACTTATGATGGCACCGCGTGACGGGCCCTTCGCAGTTGTGGTGGAAAGGAAGACAAATAATGATTCGGGCACACAGTCGACTTCAACCGAAGCGTCAACGTCTGTGCCGCTGCCGACACTCAAGCTCAGGAGACATCGCCTGAGATTTGTCTTGTGGCTCGTTCTGTTCGTTGTGGCACTTTCAGCGTTATTGACCTATTACATGCGTTCGCACCTCGCCAAGTACAAGCAACAATACGACATCATCAGAAGCGCCCAGTTCCTTTGACATATCTCATCCTGTAAAACTCTCCCAATGCTTTTCTATAACTGAATTTCGTGTTTTTCGGTGAATGGATCTCCGTCACAAACCTAAGAACTGTAATACAGTTGGTACTCACCTGAACGCTTTTTAGTCGAAACAGCACCGCAGGTGTATTTCTTTCAGAAATTTACCTTGCAGTTATTGTTTGGTACTGCAGGATTTATTCGTCAAATAACAAAGATAAGTTGTGCTATATTGGCTCAACTTCAGAGCTGCATTAATACGATACCTGCTTCTAGTGCAGGCATTTCTGCTTCGATATCGAATGCGTCTAATAGTTGCGAGCATCAACATTGGCTATACTAAGGACATGCCCAAATAAGGGCCATGAACCATGGCCATATTGTTCGCTATGTTACAAGTGTGTGTTCTTCATTCATCATTATGTGCGATGAGAGTGGCAGACAGATGGAAATACAGGAAAATTCTGAAAGTTAAGGGTGTCCTGCTAGCCTACCTTGATTGTAAAGGAATCAATGAGCTTCGATAAAAAGAAGCAAATGGTGTTGAGAGGAAACGCAAAAGTTGCCGTCCACCTCAGCAATCAACAATGCACTTGAGGGCTGCCAAACGCTAGTTGGTGATGCATGTGAAACATATTCACTTAGTTTGGAAACTTGCGTGTGGAGGATAGAAATCTCAATGGGCACAGCGTTATTGTTATTGCTTGGGAAGCTCATATCGGAACCTTGCCTATATACTACTAGAATGCTCAGGATAAGGGTGTGCTTTACCTGCTCCGCCTTCAAGGGTGCACCCTTCCTCGGGAATGATCCCTAAGTGATTTGCGGGTTTCCGGCTGGAATAATATTTGTTTGGTTCATACAATATGAATTCAAACCACTACTGTGCAAGTCATTCTAGCAATTATGCTTTTCGTGTAGTGTATATATCACTAGGATATCGTTTTGAGTGCCGGAAATCAGGCATTAGATATGCATTCACAATTGTGGTGCTGTCGTGTTTAATGAACACAGTGATAATCTTTTGCGATGTATTCAAATCATATGCCGTGCTTTGGAGGCAGAAAGAATCATCTATATAATATTCACCTGAACTATACCCCTGTGAACATCTTAACCTCATCCGCCCAACTAACTTTCTGCTGCTCCGTACTACGCTTTCCTACTCTATGCCCATTTCTTCTCGATTTCCACAAGAATGTCTAACCCCAGTTGTTCCTCTGATGCGCTCTGCGTGCTTCCCATCTGTTAATGTTACACCTATCATTTTCCGTTCCGTAGCCCTCGGCGTTGTCCTTAACTTAAGTAGAACCCATTTCGTTATCCTTCACTTTTCAGCTTCATAAGTGAGTGCATGCAGCATGCAACTTTTGTAAGGTTTTCTATTAAGCAATACCGGTAAGCTGCTATTCATAATTAGCGAGTAATGGCCAAATAGGCTCCATGCTAACCTTATCCTCCAAGTTATTTCCCTTCCATGGTCCAGATTTGCGGTTACGGCCAGGCATACGTAGACGTATTCGTAAGCAGATAAAACGAATAAACTTGCTGAACGGCGCGCCTATAAACATTAACGGGAGAGAGCTAACAAATCTGGTCTGCAGATATTGTGCAATCAGCGTTCTAGGCGTTCGCAACGGAGTTGGAATATCGTTGCCATGTATGTGGCAGGTAATGTAGTATGCTCACATGACCAGGCACTGATGCTTGTTATTGTATATGATATGACGGCACCACATGACATGGCTACGTCAGTAGGAGCTGTTAACACGAGGTTCTGTTTTGATATGGGAGGGTAAGAGAAATTGAGCACGTTGGTTCCCCACCTAGTGTGTCACCCTGCCTCTAGGTTTGGTTTGGTTTTAGTTTGTGGGGTTTAACGTCCCAAAGCGACTGAGGCTATGAGAGACGCCGTAGTGGAGGGCTCCGGAAATTTCGACCACCTGGGGATCTTTAACGTGTGCTGACATCGCACAGCACACGGTCGCCTCTTCGTTTCACCTCCATCGAAACGCAGCCGCCGAGGTCGGGTTTGAATCCAGGTATTCCGGACAGTAGTCGGGCGTCTTACCACTGCACCACCCCGGCGGGGCGCTGCTAGGGTACGTATGAACGTTTCTACAGATTGGATATGTGCGGCGTTTATATTATGTTGGTGGTCTCCGACATAATGTGGCAGCTTACGACTTTGTAGAAAAAAGTACGGTTGTGTTAACAAAGGCGCACATTCAGTTTATTAGTGCTTTGGCAAAACGCAAATTTAATTTAGCAAAACGGGGACCCTCAATATCGAGGTGTAGCCAATTAAGCATTATCCTGTATCCTTATACGCAAATTTTATATCCCTTAGTTTTTATACAGGTGATAGTTAGCCAGTGATTCAAGATTGTTTGCATTGGTGTACTATTTGTTTGGTTTTTAGCCTCTTTCTGCGCATCTATGACTTGGTGATTGTGACCAACTACGCAACGAGGTTGATCTGTGCAGAGCTGATGAAACTTGTAGCATAGAGAAATTTCCCCTTCTAGAGAGAGAACGTGTTGCCACGCATCAAATAACCCCTCCAAATTGACATTCAAATCTGTTATACAGGTTTGTATATTTGCTCTAACACCTGTGGTAGTCCATTGTACCTGATACTAACATTGTACTGAGGAATACTTGATAATTACATTGCTGTTTATATATGAGAATATTTTACTTCATTCACGTGAGAAGTCAGGGGCAGGAACAATACAATATCTTTTTTAGTTAAGGGGGGGGGGGGGGGGGGAGAAGAACTTCGCTAACAAACCATGCATGAATTACACGTGCTCACATCTTTTCTCTTTGGAGTAGCCCGTATTGTGACCATTTTGAGTGTCAGATGCGGGGCGGAAGAGGACATACACCAGATAATATTGCATGTATGCAGGGATTTTGATAATGATTAGGTTGCATCACCGCCCAGGACGGAAGCATTTTCTGCTGACATTGTTTCGTGGAGGTTGGGCTTCTCAAAAGTACCGACAGCAATCAATTTTGTTTTTTCTGAACATGGATACCGCCTCGACTTTTAGAGCCTCAAATCTGTATTACAAAATGTGTTTTTCACTACATCTAAATGTACTACTTTGTCAACATCAGCTTCATCGTTTCATGACATCTACAGTGCATTCAGTTTGCTAAAGCAGATATATCTTGCACCTATACAAATTTGCACATATTTCACAGCATTGCTCTGGATAATTTTGTCCTTAAAAAAGAGCCTTGTCTTTTTGGGCTGTCAGCACGATGAGCTTTGTAGTGCGGGTGGTGATATCCAATAAAGTAGCGCCTGGTTCCGCTGAGGAACACGACAATAAAAGCGTCCCTACACTTATTTATGCGTGCAGAAAGCCAAAAGTAAAAAAAAAAAAACTGATCTCAACGAGACAATAGAGCAATACACGCAAAGGTTCGCATCAGGATCTTTACCAAAAAGTCAATCGCCTTACGCAGGATGTTCTCGCTTGAAGTTGATAGTCTGAGCTTTGGGACAAATTAATGCGCATAGTCAATGATTAATGAGGGTCACTCAGCCTCTCTGCACAGTATAGGGGTGTCTAAACTACAGTCGCAGCAGTGGCATATATCCTAGGCATTCATGTCCGCTAATATACATATTACACGCAGTAGCATAAAAAGATTTCTGGTTTTAGGCATTGCAGGCAAAATGGAAAATGATTTTTAAGTTCCATTAATGTGGGCTTCCACCTGATCTTTTGAGAGGGCATTCAGAAGTACCACTTGTAGAGCTAGTTGGTCCATACTAACCAATGGAACGGCGCGAGAACACTAACACAGGAAAGGACACGAACACAGGGACACAGGGATGGAAAGAGCGCCTACTACCAACTGAGTGTTTTGCAGAAGGCACCGCCTTTTATATGCCAGTGTACATTTGATATAAAACATCGCGACAAAAAAATTTAGTGCAGTTATTTATGCCTTAATTTTGCTGCGTTATGCATTTTCAATATATCTTCTATCTGCTTGTTTTTGTCGCAAATTTCTATTTCGGTTGCAATGTTTTATATCTGATGTACACTGACGTATAAAAAGGTGGCGTCTTCCACAAATAAACTCAGTCGTAGTAGGCGCTCTTTCTATGCCTTTTCTTTTCTGTGTTCGTGTCCTTGCGCCTTTTAATCGGAGAGCACTTTGGTCCCGGAGGCAATTTTTGAAACCTGTTCGGAGATTGATGTTTCTATGATATTTCTAGATTACTGCACAGCAGGGGAACTTATGCTGCATTTAAGAACTTTGCAAAATCTTTTTTTTTCGCAAAATATACATAAATCACAATAATTATACTACTGATATATATGTGTGCCCTGGTATGGAGGGAGTTGGCGGAGAGTACGTGAAAGTTTTTGTGTGAACGTTACTTTTTCTTCTTCCAAAACATCTTTTCGTGAAGTCCTCCGCATCAAAGGATATTTTGGACTTCCACTAACCACTCTGTACTCACAACCAAAAATGTTTGTGGGCGGAATGGTGTTTATTCTTCATCATGTGCTCACAAATGATTCGTCTAATGCTAGCTAAAGTTGTTTATTCCTCCTCAGACACTGTATTTTGTCGCGAAAAAGGAGGTACATAATCGCCGTCAACCACAGCTACCTACCACGTCATCATCCTCGGAGCCAATCTTCCAGTATTTTGATACAGGTGGAGTCCTCCGCATTCATGGATGACAGAGATAAGATACTTCCGTGCCTATGGTATGGTTCGGATAACTGTTCACACTCAGAACGCTCGAAAGAAATGTTGAATGATACCAAATCGATACAGAAACTGCCTTTTCCTGTTCTACGAAATTGTGCATATCGGCTGATCATAGAACGAAAGAGTCTGATATCTACAAGGTTGTTTGCGAGGAGGGTTTGCCACAAAGTCGCGATGCAATGCAATCGCTTAAGATACCAATCTAATAATGTATAATTGTTCAATCAACGAATACATTAATTTTTTGTCAGCAGAAAAGGTGGTACTAGAAGTACACCGTTCCTAGTATTCATAATAAGCACAAAAATGGATCCCATTTTTATTTAGGCAATCACTCTGCCGTGTTCATCACTAATGTAACGGCGAAACGACCACATGAGAAACTTAACTCCTTGTTCGTCTGCAGCGTATAAAGGTCATGAGTTGTCTAACTATATTGCGCACCTTTGCAGGGGCAGTAAGATCTTCCCTATCCTTAATATCTGTTTATGTGCCTAAATTTAAAATGCCTTGCAATTGCTCATAACTTTGCATTTCAAAATATCTTAAATACCACACTTCCTTATTCTAAACGTTCATTTTGCGGTTATATTTTCATTAACTTCTTTTATGCACACGCTCATGCACACGACCACAATTTGAATTTTTTCTCTGATTACTACTTGATCTCATTTCTCTTTCATTACAATTCGGCTTTTTAGCATCTCATTTTACCTACATCCAAGAAAATGTTAATTCACCACTTTATGAGGCACAATGAAAAAATAAAAATTATGGCCTCCTCAGAGAAATTTTTTATAAGAAAATCAGTATAAATTTTTCGCTTATTGTTTGTGTGTTTAAGATGTGTAAACATATTTTATTTCTTAAAAGGAAATTAAATTTCTTGCAGTCAATTTTTCAAGAACGTTCTAGAATAACGGTCGTTCGCACGAACACTGGTAGGCTCGGCGCTGACCTCAGTTTAAATTTGAAGAGCTGGAAAAGAGTGCAACTTTCTGTGACAGACACGATGACCAAGGAGCAATCACAGGACAAAAAGTTGCACATAGCAGTGTCCTCTTAGTCGACGAAGCTAGAAAGCAGTAATATATTCGCAAGCGCAATTCAGCACATCACAACGGCCGCTCTGACACCATGTGCTGAGGACGATGACTTCGTAACTAGCGGGCTCTTTTCCAAGAAATACATTTGCCGAAGCCATTTACTTATTTTATTGCGTATCACTACTATACTGCCGGAGAAGTATCCTTGGCTCCATGCCGTCATGTTCGTCACACCTACCGCTGCAACAGTGCCACTACCACCACACAGGCCCACTAAAAAGAGTCGCAGATAACAAGATCATAGGTGCCATGACTTCATCGATTGCTCTCGTACTCAAGTTGAGCCTTTTCCTCTGGCAACACGCTGGTTGATACCGCTAAACTAACTGTGCCTTATGATGGTGCAATCCCGCCATGTTCTGCTATGCTGCTATGATCTTGTTATCTGCAACTCTTTTTAGTGGGCCTGTGTGGTAGTAATGGCACTGTTGTAGTGGTAGGTGTGGCGAACACGACGACATGGTGTGTGCGTGGTGGTGTTTATGGTGGCGTGTGTTAGTGATCGTGTTCCAATGCAGTGGTTTTTCTATCCATTCCCATTCTCCATCACCGTTCAGCACACAATCTGTGTCACCGGGCCACAGCTACTGTGGCTGTCTGAGCAAGGTCCACACTGCTTGTTGAGGAAACTATAGATAGCAAACTATGGAGATGAGGTTGCTTCACAGTGAATTAATAAACATGCGCTGACGAATGGTCATGATGCATCTACTACGGTGGCGTCAACGACGACATTACGATGGTTAAAGATGACTACGTGCAAGAATATGGCTCCAGTGCCATTGTGTAGTGTGTAATGATGACTTGGGCCAGTGTGCTGGCGCTGAAAATGAAGACACCACCAGCTGTGTGAGCCTGAAACTACAACTTGGAATTTGATCTGAAACTACAACTTGGATTTTGATCATTCTGTCTATGTCAGGGTTATGACAAGCTGCACCGACAACTTGTCTTCTCGAAGCTGCCCTCTGGGCAGACCAAGGGCCTTACCAACCTTGACACCCTTTCACTCACAAAAGACCTAAAGCAGCTTTTCCGTAAAGTCACTTGGCAGCTCTTGCTCCTTCCCGAGCCGACCATTAAACGTGGCATTGACCCTTCAGCACATGGTCCACTAGCAAGTGTCTGAAGCCATGCAGTCACTTTTTAACCGGCCTGCCGTTGCTGCAATGCTTACGTACACTGAAGCTGCCTGACAGGCACTGGCAGCATTTGTCAGTTTCCGACGTCCCCTCAGGCAACCCCTATTTCTGCTGCTCTGCCGCCTCGTTAATGCTCTAAACCATGGTGGACTCTGGACAATGTTGCTATTTGCTACACTTTCAGCATCGCCTGACACGTCATGCATCACTGCCATTGCCGTGTCTTGCCTGCTGCTGACAAAGCCAACCATTCAGCATACGCTTATGGCGTCCTTCGTAACTTTACCTGAACCTCACCTTCTGAGCACCTGGGCTACAACAGCAGCCGTCTGTTTGCCAGTGTTCCCTATTTTCATGTCACCGCTCGGTTTCTTCCATGATCTGTCATTCGATACTGCCACAGGAAATCAAATGATCGTCGTTCCGGAGTCAACAACTGCCTTTTCATTGATCAGTTGAGACTTGCCATTACCGTCAAATGTAATGAAGGCTTCTGTCAAGGGCACTGATGCTCTTACCCTTTTAGATGCTGATATTGCTATGTCTATCTAGAGTGAGAGCTTGTGCTGCCAGATTCAAAGTGATGATGGCGTTATGTGTTTTTACAGTTAGTGCTGCTAATTGAGAGCTCAAGGCTTTGGTCTGATGCACTGCTATCAGTCATTATTTGGGGTTTGGGGGTATTTGGAAATCATTGTTGAGGTGTCATGACTTCATCGATTGCTCCCGTACACAAGTTGAGCCTTTTCCTTTGGAAACACGCTGGTCAGTACCTCTAGCACGTGCGATCCCGCAATGTTCTGCTATGCTGCTATGATCTTGTTATCTGCGACTCTTTTCAGTATGCCTGTGTGGTGGTAGTGGCACTGTTGCAGCGGTAGGTGTGGCGAACACAACGACATGGCGTGTAAGTGGTGGCGTTTAGGGTGGCATGTGATAGTGATCGTGTTCAAATGCAGTGGGTTTTGCGCGAGTGTTGTGTGCAGCGATATGATAGCTTCAGTTCGTCATCTCGTTACTTGGCGAACTGAAAGGACACGATCACTCTGATTCGCCATCGTCTCCCATGCTCCTTCGACTGAATGACCATCTACCGGTGGACAACTGACAGCTGTGCTCTGGACCAGCGGCTTCACTTGTTCTCAACGCTGACTTTGATCTGTTAGTGGCACGACACGCTTATGACCACAAATATGCACTAGACCACCAGTCGAAACGCTGTACTAGTTCTGCCGTGAGGGCTGCATTTCGTGTTTCACCCGAATGGTTGTGTGTGTGTTTGTCTATTGTCTAGATTAAGGAGTGGTGGCATCTGAGCTATAAAAGTGTCTGTGTGTGCGAAGTGCCATCTGCTTTCGCGAACGAGGCGGCGGACCCCCACAGCCTGTCTTCGTTAGGCAGTCCGACGGCTTCAGTGAGAACCTGTGCTACCATATTCGAAATGGAATCATGCCATTTCTTGGTTTTTCACTTCATGCCGCTAATTAACAGCTCATATATCCTTTGATCGCATGTACTGCTAGAGTCATTATTCAGTTTTTTGTACCATACTGAATTGTACTCTCAAGCTGTCGTAATGTTCTCATGCCCGAGACGGTTTGCATTTCAACCCGATCCAGTAGTGCAGCCAGAGCTCGATTTTTACCAACATTGGCATCACCGAATGCCATAGGCGCCCTCTCCCTCTGTTTCCGCGCTCGTTTTTTTTCATGAACTAAAGTCTCCTTTGAATCTCCTAGATTTTAACCTGCAAAACTGTGTGTAGCCAGGCTAGAACTATCACGCATGTTTTTTTGCGCGGCTCTGGGTTTCGCGGACCCTGAAAATCACTTCGCGGGCCCCTATTTAAGAAACACTGATCTATGATATGCTTTTCGCAATTACCACTAAGTGACGCGACATTTTTGAATTCCTTTTGGTGAAGCGGTGACCAAAGGCCACTAGCAGTGTTTTAAACATTGTAGCTGAGGCTCACTTTTTTTAGTGAAGTTGTGTACATAGTTGTCTTGAGTCATTGTGTATTTTTACAGCTCTAACAATGCAGATATTTCTTAAAATATGCAATTTGAGATTAGGACGTTTTGTAATGCCTTTTAGAGATAATTTTGGACCTGTGTTTGCTGAACTGTAGCCTCAGCTACTTATCCGCCATAAAATGCAAGAACAGAAACACACCGACAGCATTTGTGTTGAAAAAATGTATTTCGGGTTTATTTAGCAAAGTGAACATGGTCCAGATAGTTTTGGAGAAAATAAACTTGTGCTGTCGCAATGTGATATAGTGCCAACATAGCTTTCATTCGTTCATCAGCGCAATCAGTATCTAGTCAACTGATTGATAAGCTTTCACCAGCTGATCTTCACATGTCCAAGTTCGGCTTGTCGGGGCAGTGTTCGTCACCATGTGCTGCATAAAACATCCGTGTTGTATTCTTCTACATTCCTGGAATGAAAAGGCGCAGTGTTCACAGAAATTACTGTAAAATTAAAGCTGTTAAAAGAAAGCTGGAGGTTGTTTAAAATCGCTCTCCAGCTGATATTGCAGTGAGTAACTACGCACATGATTATTCTTGAAATGTCTGGGCATATGGCATAGGTACCCCTGTATGCACAGAAGTGCAGCAGTCTCTCCTCTTTTTGTGAGCCCGCCGGGGTGGCGCAGTGGTAAGATGCCCGACTACTGTGCCGGAGTTCTCGGGTTCGAACCCGACCACAGCGGCTGCGTTTCGATGGAGATACATCCACTAGACCCCTGCGAACTTCTTAATCTCATCCGCCCACCGAACTTTCTGCCGCCCCCTGCTACGCTCTCCTTCCCTTGGAATCTAGTTTGTTACCCTCAGCGGCCATCGGCTATCCTCTCTTCGCACTACATGTCCTGCCCTTGTCCATTTCTTCTTATTAATTTCCACTACAATTTCGGTAACGAGTTATTTCTCTGGCCCACTGTGCACGCTTCCTATCTCTTAATGTTACCCCTACCATTTTTCGTTCCATAGCCCTCTGGGTTGTCCTCAACTTAAGTAGAACTCTCTTGGTTAGCCTGCACGTTTCAGCCTCATAGGTGAGTACAGGCAAGATGCAACTGTTGTATACTTTCCTCTGGAGCGATACCGGTAAGCTGCTAGTCATAACCTGCGAGTGCTTGCCAAATGCGCTCCATCGCAATCTTATTCTTCTTGTTATTTCATTTTCATGGTCCGGATCTGCGGTTACTACCTGTCCTTAGTAGACATATTCGCCTACTACTTCCAGTATTTCGCTACCTAATGTTAACCGCTGTTCCTTCCCAAGGCTGTCCGCTGGACAGGCAGCCATTGGAAACTGACCCTGGCAACGTTTAATGCTAGAACAATAGCTATAGTGAGACTCCTTTATCAGTGCTGTTAGAGGAACTAGAGGGTATGAAATGGGATGTCATAGGGCTTAGTGAGGTTAGGAGGCCAAATGAGGCATATACTGTACTGAAGGATGGACATGTACTGTGTTATCGAGGTTTACCAGAGAGGCGACAACTAGGAGTAGGTTTCCTTGTCAATAAGTATATAGCGGGTAATATAGATGAATTCTATAGTATTAATGAGAGGGTGGCAGGCATCGTAATTAGAATTAATAAGCGGTATAAACTGAAGGTTGTACAGGCCTATGCACCTACATGTAGTTATGAACACCAGACAGTTGAAAGCTTCTACGAAGATGTAGAATCGGCAATGCGAAAAGTAAAGACGCAGTATACTGTACTGATGGGCGACTTCAATGCCAAGGTAGGGAAAAAGCAGGCAGGAGACAAGGCAGTAGGTGACTATGGCATTGGTTCTAGTAATAGCAGGGAGGAGTTACTAGTTGAGTTTGCAGAGCGCAATAACTTACGAATCATGAATACCTTCTTCAGCAAACAGAAGTACCGGAAATGGACATGGAAAAGTGTTAACGGGGAGACTAAAAATGAAATCGACTTCGTAATGTGTTCAACCCCCGCCATTATGCAAGATGTAGAGATAATCGGGAAAGTGCGATGCAGTGACCACAGGATGGTGAGGTCCCGAATTAGCTTAAATCTGGAGAAGTAACGCAACAGATTAGTAAGAAAGAAACCCATCAACGAATTAGCGGTGAGGGGGAGGGCAGAAGAGTTCAGGATCTCG
>JAJIZL010014276.1:205014-245234 GCA_023969395.1 Amblyomma maculatum | reverse complement strand
ACTATTAGTAACGTAGTCCCTTAGCTGTCGCTTCACTGCACGGCAGAAGCTCCTTGAACACCATATGTTTTAGTTAGTATCATCGATGTAAAACCTGCACAAGTGAGGTCCTTCACACTGCAACCATTGCGCGTATGTTTTGCGGCTGCGTTTCACGTCGTCTCTGTTGCAGTCAATCGGCCTCTGTGTCATCAACTTCAAAGCGTAACCGTGCAAATCCAGTAGGCGATCAATGCTACTTGTGCTGATGGCGATTCCCGGCAATTCTTCTTCCACTGCTTGTTTTATTTGCTTTAGCGTGAAAGCAGGATTGTTATCCACAATATTCTTTAGAGCCGTTACTACCTCATTTCCGAATTTCTTCGATGTTCCGCCTGTCTTCAACGCTTCTCTATCGCTCGCTGCAATGGATCTCGCCGTCTTTAAATTGATGCCCAGCGTGTCTGACAATTTTTTCACATCTCCTCCACGCCTCGACACTTCGAGAATTCTGGCCCTGTCATGCTCGGAGACTTTGCTGTTCTTTCTTCTTGGTGCACCTGAAGGCTTGAACGGCGCTCCCCATTTTCTGTGTCCGATTAGGATGTCAGGGCACTGCTCATCAGCTTCCATGGAAGAAAATAATGCGCGTTAAAGTTCATGCAAAATTTATGAAAACACGCAGATTATCACCTGCCTATAATATACGAGTACGCACCACCACCGTACGGCTCTACTCCGTCGTGCAAATGCAGACGACAACGCGGCACACACAACGGAGGCGCGAAGATTACCGCCTGCTTTGAAATCTCTTGTCTCCTGCGTTTCTAGCAGTTTTTGTTTTATGCTCTTGAGACAACATTTCTATTGCGTGCAAAAGAAAGTACACCTATTTCTAATAGTGAATTCACGTGTCTGTGCTTTCATCCATTCTCCTAGCATAGCGCAAAAACTGACAATTCTGCACAGATCAAACGAAGGCGGAAAACTTGCCGTCTGCTTTGGAACTTTTTGGTAAATTTCTAGGCACTATATTTTTGGCATTGGCTGTGCAATGCTTGGCTGATGAAATTACATATAGCTAGATTAGATACGGTTGATTAAAACGTTTTTTATTTGTGTGATAAAATATTTGTGTTTCATCGAAGACATTTTAATTCTGTATATATTCTGTAATCAGCAGTGCGCACATTTGTGGGATAAATTGTCCTCTTGGAATATAGAGCCAGTAAGCCAGAGCTCTGGGACCCTTCAGTATTTCAGTGCCGAGATTGTGCGTTCGTCATAATATTGACGAAAGTCATCCCATAAGGTAACTCTTCGCTTACTCGTCACATGGTCTGGAATGTGATCTCAATTTCTATTCATTTCTGGAATTCATGTTTCATGCTTTGGAGCCCTCCACCACATTCATTTTCCACATGTGGATTAAATTGGTTGACACTCAGATTAAATTCGCCGGCGCTTATATTAATTGCGTTGGCACTCGGATTAAATTGGTTGGCGCGGACATTATTCGAGTTGGCGCTTGGATTAAATATGCTGGCGCTATGATTAAATACTTGGCACTTGAATTATATTGCATGGCGCTTGGATTATATCAGTCGGCGCTCAGATTATTTCCGCTGGCGGTAGGATTAAATTCAGAGGGAAAACCTGTAGTCACTCGCAATAGTTCTTAAGCCCAGCTCGAGCACCAAAACATTATTGCGCAGTGCGGGTGCCAGAACTCCTCCAGAGATTGCGTTAGCAACGCGGAGGTCGGCTGTGAGCGTCTTGAGGCTGCGGTTGTCCCAGAGGACAATGCACTATTAGAGATGGGAGTCGGGTCGGTACCAGTGCAAATCCAGAGTCGTTAAGGTGACACTTGTCCTGATGGTTTCAGCTACACATATAAACTATCCAGTCTGCGTCATTGAGTACAGCAACGCAGGTTTTGAGGGCCACCAAGCTCAGTGACAATATACGTATGGTATCTGTGGTGGTATAGCTGTCTTCTTTGCCCCCCGAAAAACGAGACTGCCATATACTGGCATCTTTCGAGACGCAGAAGAGTGCCAACTAGGTGTCGTAATAGGCACAAGCCGGTGATGTATAGGGCCATGAGTTGGAAAGCGCTGCGCTGGAGGAGCTTGATGAGAACTGGTTTGAGATTATCACCGTTTGCATTCATCTTCAGCTCGTCAATGTAACTTCACTAGGTGTACCCCAACTCGTTGATACGATCGTTATTTTTGTCATTTACTCTAAGTATCGAACGTGGTGGATGCTGTCCTCTCCAGAGGGTGGCCGGAGACGAATGGAGGTCTGAGCTCGCTGGATAGTTTGTTCATCTAGCGTCACTTAGGCAGACTGCGCAGCTCGCTGATGGAATGAATGAATGAAAAACTTTATTTACACAAAGGGAATGCTCCCAGCGTTGGTGGGGCCCTCAGTCCAGGGCCTCAGTGGCCTTTGCCGTCTTGCGCGCTCTGTAAATCAGCTTGAGCTGGTCGTCAGGCGTCGAGCAGGACAGCGCAGCCTCCCGCTGCTCCGGTGTTTGTGTGGTCTTTATTGGTGCTACCTGCGTTTCTTGACAGGCCCATGTAACATAGTAGAGTGTAGGGGGCTCTCCGCATAGTGAGCATTTATTTTCATATGTAATGGGGTGGATTTTACTGAGTAGACTCAGATTGGGGCATGTGTTATTCTGTAGCTGTCTCTAGGCAACCGACTGCTTTCTATTGAGGTCTTCGTGGGGAGGTGGATAGATCCTCCTTAAGGCTATTTGATGTTCAAGGATGGCTCCATAGCGTCTAGTGACTGCGTCCGGTTCCCCGTCGTTGTGCGCCCCCCGGTTTGCGTAAGCTCGGGCATTGGCGTCGGCACGTTGGTTACCTTTGACAGTCTCATGGCCTTGTGTCCACGTTATGAAGCATCTCGAAAAGCCGATTTTTCTTGCCTTGAGTATGCGGATGGCCACAGTGGATATGCGTCCGCTGCTATACCTTCTGCATGCTTCTTGCGAGTCCGTAGTTATTTTTATGGTAGCCTCCTCACCCTGGTGGGTGATAGCGAGAGCGATTGCCGCTTCCTCAGCCTCGAGAATGTTGTTGCTCTTGATCGAGGCGCAGTTGACTTCTTTAAGCTGGTGATCAACCACACTGGCTACCGCTCCGCGTTGTTCTTTGTATGTGGTCGCCTCGACGTACAATATGTTTTTTTTTCCTGCGAGGCTTCTTTCGTGTGCCTTGGATCTTGCCTCTCTTCTCGCCTTGTGTATTTTCGGATGCATGTTTTTCGGAATCGGGTTGACCTTAATGATCTCTCTTATTTCTTTCGGTATGCTGCCCGTGCTGTTTATTTCTCTGCAAGCATCTTTCATGCCCAGTATATTTACCGTGTTCCTTCCCGTTTGCGTCTGCATGAATCTTATTTTCTGCACGAGAAGGTGGGCCTCGATGTGCTCTTGCACTGTGTTGTTTATGCCCAGTTTATTGAATTTTTCGGTCGAGGTGTTGACCGGTAGTCCGAGATCACATTTGTAGGCTTTCCTCAGGATTGCCTCCAGTTGTTCTTTTTCCTGTTCGAGCGGAATTTGGTAGGGGACGCCATATACAATTCGGCTTACAACGAGGGCCTGTGCTAGCCTACATCTGTCCTCCACGGACATGCCTCGTCTTCTGTTGGAGATTCTTGCTATCATTCGCGTGATCTGAGCGGTGGTACTTGCTAGCTGCCTGATTGATCTAAACGGCAGTTGCTTTGTATCCGCATGCCTAGGAGTTTTATTTGCGACACTTCCGGGATCTTTTTTCCCCTATGTAGATGTCTATGGAGTTGTGCAGATCGTACCCTCTTCTGTGGACTCTGAGCACCTCAGATTTCTCCGGAGAACATTCAAGGCATCAAAGTCGAGCGTATGCGTTGACAGCGTCTGCTGCTCTCTGCAGACAGTCTTGCTTTTCACCTAAGGATCCCCTGGTCACCCAGATCGTTATGTCATCAGCATAGACAGCATGTCTGGCTCCTTCAATTTCTTCGAGTTTTTTTGCTAAGCCGATCATAACAATGTTAAAGAGCATAGGGGATATCACTGAGCCTTGCGGTGTTCCCTTTTTGGGGGACGGGAAGGTGTCTGTCCTGATGCCGCCTATTCCAATGGTGGCGGTTCTGTTACTCAAAAAGGCTTCACGTAGCTGTGTATTCTCTGCCCGCAATCTAAGTTGCAGAGCCCGTCTAGCACTGCCCTGTGACTGACATTGTCGAATGCCGCTTTGAGGTCGAGCGCGAGCAAGATGTTTTCTCCGTATTTCGGGACCGTGTTAAGCACCTCCTCCTTGATCTTCAGGAGGATGTCCTGTGTTGATAGATGTTTTCGGAATCCGAACATAGTGTGCGACATGAGGTCATTGTCTTCCAGGTGGGTCTGCAACCTCTGAAGCACAATTCTTTCGTATACCTTTCCCAAACATGACATCAAAGAAATGGGTCGTAGCTTTTCCAGGCTGGGAGTTTTTACGGATTTAGGAATCATTACTATTTCCGCATGAGACCAGTCTTTCGGGATTGTCCCCTGCTCCCAGTGTGTGTTGATGAATTCAGTAAATCTGTTGATTGAATTCTCGTCCATGTTCCTAATCATGGCGTTGGTGATGCCATCCTTGCCTGGGGTGGTGTTTTTTGTGGCAGACATAACAGCGTGTCTGACTTCTTCTATAGTAATGGGTTCGTCAAGAGTGGGATTTGCTTCTCCTGTGTATGGCGAGCTGTAGTCGGCACCCGTTTCGTCACCGATGTATCGCTGCTTGATGTTCTTTAGAGGTTCCCCGTCTGTACCTTGGAATTGGTGCGCGATCCTTTGGATTGTCTTATGGTTTTCACATTTGTTCTTAGTTGGGTCTATGAGAGCCCTTAGCAATGCCCACGTCTTGGCCAAACCTAGAGTCCCCTGTAGATCGTTGCATTTCTGGTCCCAGTCCCGTTTTGAGAGCTCCATCGCATATTCTTCAGCTTGTTTTGTGACCTCGGCGATCTTTAGCTTGAGCTTTCTGTTGTGCTTCTGCCTTTTCCATCTCTTTAGCAGCCCCCGTCTAGCATCCCAGAGGTATAAGAGATGTTTATCCACGTTGGGCGTTTTCTTGGTGAGAGTGACCTTCTTAGTGACTTTTTCCCAGTCGGATTTGATGCCCTGTACCCAATCCTTAATGTCCTTAATCTCTGTATCCTAGGACTCCGCCCTGGTCTTTCTATAGGCTTCCGACTGTGTGAGTCTAGCTTGGCCATAATTTTTCCTGATCGGAAGGGTTTCTATCTGGATGCGCAAGATGCAGTGGTCACTACCTAGCGTCTCCCCGTCGTTTTCCTATCTTGCCTGCCTTATTCCTTTGACGAACGCTAAGTCTGGGCACGAATCGCGGTTGATGCTATTTCCCACTCGCACTGGCTGGGTGTGATCTGTGATTAGGCTGAGGCTTCTGCGATCAGCTTCTGTGGCTAGATCCCTGCCTTTCGGAGTTTCTCTGACATAGCCCCAGCTTTTATGCCAGGCATTAAAGTCCCCAAGGATGAGAAGACCCCTTTTGCCTGCTGCTTGTTCTGCCTTGCCCAGCAGGTAGCTGAAGCTAGCGTTTTTTTGGCTGGGCGGGCTGTATACGTTAAGCAGGAAGATGCATTCTTGGCTTCTCTTTTGGGTAATGACTTCGATAAGAACGTCGTCAATGTCCGTTCCGTCGATGTCGTGTCTGATTGCGGTGATAGTTTTGGCAACCAGCGTGGCGACCTTTGCTTTCCCCCTGGCCCTCATATGCTGAGTAACCCGGGAGAGTGGGTGAGCAGCCGGTTTCCCGTAGGGCGATTATGTCTGGCGGTACTGTACAATTTATGATATGTTGTTTAATAAGACCCCGCTTTTTGCTGATCCCGCGGCAGTTCCACTGCTATATTTCAAGGGTTTCCAACTTGACCAAGCTCTTACGGTGCCTCGCCATTCTCGGTCAATGGCCTATTATAGGGGTCGCCTCTGGATTTCATCCTCGTGAATTGTACTAGACGTTTTCTATCTCTTTGCGCCTCTGCTTGGATGTTGGAAATGAGATTACTAAGATTAGCTAGTGAGTTGTTCATGGCTGCCATGGCAGTTGCGAAATCTTGCCGCCCTATGGTAGCTGGCTGACTTTCATCTGTTCGCGCGTTCGTGTCGGTCTGCCCTGTTCTCTGGGCTTTGAGCTCTTCTATAAGGTCGTTAAGTTTCTGTCTCAATTCAGCATTTTCCGCCCTGAGTGTCTGAATGGTTTGTCTTAGTTCTTGCACTTCGTTAAGTTGTCCACTAGTGTTTTTACTGAATTGTGCCTGCGCGTTCGTGTTCTTTAGAACAGTGGGAGAAGTAGAGAAAAGCTGCGCTGCCCAGCTCAACTTACTCTGTTCCTCCTTTTTTATCTTCTGCTGCTGCCCCTTTTTTGTTTCTGGTGGCTCCCTGGTCCTTGATCTCGAGCGCGACGCCGACCTGGACCTGGATGGCGAAGTAGCATCTGAGCTGAACCAGCGTTTCCGAGCCCGGCCGCGTCCGCCCGTGCCGCCATCGCCCTTTGCTGCGCTGTCGGTTTCCTCTTTCGTTCTGGTCCGTGGACTCCTCGGTTTTCTTAGGCGTTGCTTGCACACCTTTGCCCCTGTGGGATGCGCTTCCTTGCACAGCGCACACCTGGGCTCACACGAATGACCGTCCTCGATGACTGGTTCACCGCGGTTCGAGCACACAACGGCGTCAGGTGTCGGGCATACGTCCGCCCTATGCCCAGGCTTGAAGCATATATAGCAAACTTGGCGCGATGATCGATAGAGGTAGCAACGCGTCTCACCGCCGTAGTAATAAACGTAGCGAGGAACGATCTTGCCTTCGAATGTTATGACGGCGCTTTGAGATTTTCCAAGCATTCGTGCATAAAGGATTTTCACTCCTTGGGTGTGTACCCTAAGATGGGACAGCAATTCAATAGGTGTTGTACCAACATCCAGTCCGTGGATCACTCCTTTGCATGAATTGTCCGGCGCGGCAACGTAAGCCGTCACAGCGTAGTCTTTTGCACCGAAGCGTAGTCTTGGAATGTTCTGTACAACGTTGGCAGTCTCCTTGCTTGGCGTGCTGATTATGGCGATGTTAGATCCGTTGTGCAGCCGTATAAGTAGGCTGCCTTCGTTGCAGATGTCTGGGTGTGCACATGCTTTAGTTATAGCCCAGGCCATCTGATGCGTGGTCAGCTGGCTGATGTCGAGCCCATTCTTTGGTCTAATAATGATTTTGAAGTCTGCTTTCGGCAGTGGAGGTAGTTTGCCTTTGCGAATAAGATTTTCCTTTTGTTTGGGCTGGCTCGGTGGTGGTTTGCCTGCCGCTTCGGTCCCGGTCTCCGGAACGGCAGTCAGCCTCGATTTGTGGTATTTTGCGACGAACCATCCTCCGCTGTCGAGTGTCTTCTGTGAATCGTTGGTAGCGTTCTCTTCGTGTTTTGTCTCTTGAGTCGGTGTTGTGGCTCCGGTCGATGCCGCTGCGTTGTCAGCAGCCATCCTTGGAGGATCCCGCGTGAGCTAGAGCAGCGTTTCGTCGGGCCGATGGCCCGAAGCTGCTAGGCTTAGCGCGGCGTTCTCCGCTTCGGATCTGCGAACGGCCAGAAGATGGTGAAATCTGGACTTACAGATAAAAATCTGTTATCAGCAGATTCAGCTTGATTAGTGGAAGCCGATGGAGTATCCCACTTTCTGTAGCGTTGATGTTTTCCGGGTAAAATACGGCGTCGAAGCAGGAGGTCATGTGGAGCGCGTCCGCTCCATCTGGCCGCCTAGCGGCGTCTGTGGAGTTCGATGGACGACACTTCACAGAGGGTTCCTGCGTGGCCGCCCCTCGACCAGGCCTCAGGGAACAAGCCCCTCTTTATTGTAACATGACAAGTATATATACAGACGCCGAGTATCTCACGCATGCGCCCGGCATTGCAAACGTACACGTGCACTTGTTAAGATAGCTACTATCACACAGGTAGCGATAATGCCACAGCGTCCTCGCTGATGGAGTTATGGTGCTAAAGAAGCCTCGATGTCAAGGCAACCACCGCGCATACTACTGCGATAGGACCCCTGTCGACAGCCTCATGTGGAAGAAACCGCACTCTGACTACTCCAGGAGAGTGTTCGACGAGCTCGTATCCGAGCGGGCACAATATCCAGAATCTGTCGGCTCTCCTGGACAAAGAGGCCTTTAGGAAGGTGATTTGGTTCTTACAGGCTTCGCCGCCTCTACGTTGTTGCTGAACATAGCTCCCTCGGGCTGAAGGTCGGATTACAAAGCCTCCTGGCATTGTCCATCGACTAATCCAGTCAAAACTGTGACCTAGAAGTGCATAGCGGGTGTTTATATACTGACTAGGGCCAAGGTATATGCACGCTGGTAGCGACGATTGCATAGATGCCTATATGTTCAATACGTGGCGGTTCATTGGCACTCCAGCATCCACTGAGAAATGTGGGCCAATTAAATTTAGTGACGTTGAATGACGTTGGGATTTACACCATTACCATAAATCAATTTGGTTCCCAGCAAGGGAACGGCGCAGCATCTGTCGCAAGCTCTGTGGACACCTGAACCGCGCCGTAAGGGAAGGGATGAAGGTGGGAGTGAAAGTGGAAAGAGAGAAGGGGAGCCGTAGTGGAGGGCTACGGAGTAATGTCGAACACCTGTGGATCTTTACCTGTTTTCTGTGGGATTAATTTATAGGAAGGGAGAGGCGAGGTAACTGTCTCACTTGTTTTCTGTGGACACCGCAACCGCGCCGTAAGGGAAGGGAGGAAGGTGGGAGTGAAAGTGGATAGAGAGGAAGAGGAGCCGTAGTGGAGGGCTACGGAGTAATTTCGAACACCTGGGGATCTTTAACGTGCGCTGACATCGCACAGCACTCGGATGCCACTTCGTTTCGCCTCCATCGAAACGCGGTTGTCTGCGCTTACCAGAAATTATAAAGCTTTATTTTTATGGATATACCCTACCATATATTCTAATTTATATTTGGAACAGCGCCTTTCAGCGCTCGCTAAATATTTTCGAATTCATTATGCTCGAATCCTGCTATTTGAGTGCGGTTGGCAGTCAAATCCAGCAAAGAGAAGAGGGCACATGAAGCGATAAAACAGCACTTCTTCCAAATGTGCGGAACAATATACTTTACGGCATGGCCTGTAAAGGGCTAGCGTATCCGCACAATTCGTTATAGACTACTAAACAAGTATAGGTCGAATATTGGTGCTTTATTGTAGCCATCCCACGAATACAGAGGTAAAACATAGCATCAAATTGTGCAATAAAGCCAGCACTGACCAATGTATGTAACCTACCAATGCCCACACATAAGGAAGACTGCAATGCACACGGAAGCACACGCGTGAAAATCCTGCGTGAAAGTATACATTGTGACACCGACAGTATAGAGTCATCTCGGTGCACCAAGCAGCAGTCCTTAACATGCCGGGAGCGCAGTTTTATAAAAGCCAAGCGCTTTGTAAGAAAAGAAAAGCCTGCCACAATAATACAAAGAGACTTTAGCGGTGCCCACGCGTAGAAAGAGGCGACAACGGCCCTTCATAACTGGGAAGCATCCTACCTAATAGCGAAGAGAAAGAGGTGGTGGTGGTGAAAACGTTTATTAAATATTGGGAGGTTTGACGCGGAGCCTTAAGGGCTTCGGCCTTGCAATACTGAGTGGAGACCCTAGTCAGGGACCCCATTGGCGGTTGTCGCCGCCCGCGCACGCCGCGTTAAGGCCCTTTGGGCCTGTAGGTTGCAGCAGCCGAGCAGGGTCGCCTCCCAGTCCTCCCGGGAAGGGTTAGGGATGGGGGGAAGGGATGGGTTTTGTTGGCAGGCCCATACCATGTGATAGGTGTCAGCCACCTCCCCACAGTACTGGCACTGTCCAGTGAATTGGGAGTCAAAATGTTTAAGTACTGCTAGGCACAGCATCGTGTTAGTGAAAAGGCGTAGGAGCAGCCTCTCGTTCGCTTTTCTTAACCCTTTGCAGGGGCTAGAGTATTTGCGATGCGAGTTTTGATAAAAAAAATTACAATATCTTTGAATGTGTAGGCCGGATTGGAATTGATGTCCTCAGCCGATTCGAGTCCCGAGGAAACTGCCCGGAGAGAAAGCGCGCGGGCGGCTGCGTCAGCTGCCTCGTTCCCTGCAAGACCCTGATGGCTAGGAGCCCAGACGAGATATCGGCACGCGGGGTCTGTGTTCCGACAGCAATTTTGAAATATTCTATAGGCTAAGGGGGTGGTCTACCCTTGGGCGACGTTCCGGCAAGCACGTTTCATGATTTTTCGGAGGATCACCTCAAGGGTACCCTCCTCGTGCTTCCGCAAGTGGAGGTAAGGAGTCGAATACAGGATTCAACTGGTTACGAAGGCGTTTGCCAGCCGCAAGGCATGCTTACTTCGCAACCCCACGCGTTTGGTAGACACCCGGCGGACCATACGGCCAATCTGGGCCCCCACCTGGCGGAGCTTGGCTAGTGTTGTGTCAGGGCGTCTTTGGTGATGGATGAAGAGGCCGAGTACTCTGATCTCTTTTGATTCATGAAGTGGACCACTCGCAAGCGAGAGCGAGATTTGTGTACTGCATCTCAGAGAGGGCGGAGATGCACAAACTGTGATTTATGAGGGGAACATTGAAAACCACAGCGCCGGGCATAGCGGTCCACTATGCTCGCCGCTGTTTGCAGGCAGGTTTAAATGTCGTCCACACTGCCCTGCGTTGCCCATAGGGTGATATCGCCGGCGTAGAGCGCGTGCTGCACGCCTTCGACCTCAGCCAGCTGGGCCGGCAGACGCATCATGGCAGTCTTAAAAAGCAGCGGGGAGAGAACTGCGCCCTGAGGTGTGATCCGCGTGCTGAGCATGAATGGTCCGGGCTCCTTGTCTTGTATTTTGATGTAGGATTCTCGGTCTGTGAGGAATTGTCTTATATAATTGAACGTATTGCTGCCACAGTGTGTTTCACTTAGATGGGTCAGTATGACTTCGTGTGTGTCGTTATCGAAAGAACCTTTTATGTCTAAGGCGAGTACAACCCGGTCATTGTGGGGGCGTTCGAATGGTTTGAGAATTTCACTGTTTAGTTGGAAAAAGACATCCTGTGCAGATGTGTGTGGGCGAAATCCGAACATGGTGTCCACGAAAGTGTGCCTGTGTTCAAGATACTCGGATAGCCGATCGCGCACCATAGTCTCCATTAGTTTGCCCACACAGGAGGTGAGAGAGATGGGGCGGAGGTTATCTGCGTCTATTGGTTTGCCAGATTTCGGGCTGAAAGTCACAAGTGCCGTTTTCCAATCGATGGGTAAGGGGGTTTCCCCTGTCCATATTGCGTTAATGTATTCGAGTATGCACTGGCACGTCGAGTCAGGCAGGTTCGCGAAAAGCTTGACGGTGACCTTGTCCCGACCAGGCGCGGTGCCTCTCTTCATTTTGACTAGACTGGCCCGAAGATCGTGAAGCTGGACAGGTTTGTCCAGCTCCGAGTTCTCCTTGCCTGCGTAGGAATAGACCGATCCTCGGGGGTCTTGAGCTGTGCACAAGCAGCGCTCCCGGAGCGATTGCGCCAGCCTCATAGTGTTGCATTTAAAGGAGTGGATTGCTCGGTGTAAATGTTTTTGGGTTTCGGTGCGGGTCTGCGTTGGATTGATGAGAGCTCGAAAGAGCCTCCATGTATTACGGTCGGACATTTGTCGGGCCGCTGTATTGCAATGATCCACCCAGTTATAATCAGCGAGCTGGGCCGCGTAATCGGCGGCTCGGTGGGTGATATCGGCAATACGTTCTTTAGGTTTGCGGTTGTGTTTCTGGCGACGCCAGCGGTGTGTAAGGCTGCGGCGAGCTTCCCAGAGGTGAATTATATGATTATCCACGTCCGTTATTGCCTCAGTGAGCTGGATCTGCCTTTCATGTGTGCGAAGCTGTGACATCAGTGACCGGGACCAGTTGGTGTACCCTTGCTCTGCTATGGCAGTGTTGGCAGTGGCGGGAAAATTTTGCCGGAAGGTAGTCCAATTAGGGATGTGGGCTTGTGTGGTAGGACGCTTGAGGGGGCGTGTGTAGATCGTGGTATTAAGAAGGCAGTGGTCGCTGCCGAGGGCTTCCTCGGTGTTAACCCAGTCTACGTGTCGTATGTTGCGAATGAAGGTAAGATCCGGACACGTGTCCCGCGTCACGCAGTTACATGCGCGTGTTGGGTAAACAGAGTCGGTGTAGAGGGTTAGGCCAAGTGTGGACACAAGCTCCGCCAGTTTGTGCCCTCGCACCTCCTCTTTACGGTACCCCCACAGCTGACTGGGGGCATTGAAGTGACCAAATATCAGGAGGGGGTCTTGACCCGCTGTCTTCAGCGCACGGCTAAAGATGTCTGCGAACGTCACTCGCTTTAATTTGGGGGAGCAGTATATGTTCAGTATGTGCATGGGAGGATCTCAGCTGCGGAGGGGTAAGATCGTTACCATGACATGCGAATAGGGAAGTGTTAGGTCTAGATACACTTCTGTGGCCGTGTATGATTTGTGTACGAACAGACAGGACGAGGGGTCTCGCTGGAACGTCGTGTAGTTTGTTTATTTGGCCGCCGCTCCTGGCTCCTGGAGGGCGACCACGCCGGGCAAAGTTTTGAATGTTTCTAAGTAGAGGCGTACACTCGCGCGTTTTTGGCGGTTCCTGAAGCCCCTACAGTTCCATTGCGTTACCAATAATGATTGACATGATTTGGGGGGAGGAACTGCTGGTTAGGCTGTCCCGCCATGAGTGATATTTAGTGAGACTGGTAAACACGCCACCCCGGAGCCGGCACCTGAAGTAGATGCGGGGTTGGAGTCCTCGTTATCCGAATCCGCAATAATTCGGGAGTATTTTGAGACGGGACATGTGATTAAGGTTCCCTGCTCGACGGCCTGTTTTTGTGAGAAGGGTCATGTTTTTAAGGTGTAGGGCCGTGGCGCGCCGCGCATTCGAAGGCCGCGCCACTTCCCAATGCTCCCTGCGCGCTGCCTGTTTCCCTCTCCCCGCTCGTTCGGGGATAACCGGTCCCGCGCGAGGGGGCTATAAAAGAAGGCACGCGCCGCCGTCTCGCCCTCACTTCGATCCTGCTCTTCGCTCCTGCTCTTCGTTCCTGCTTCGCTCCTGGCGCTACTCCACGGAGGACGACCCGCAGGCTGCAGCCCCATGGACGACGACCCCGCACCGCCTTGGACGACCCCCTGTGATATTAAAGATGTTTGTTACACGGCCCGCTGTGTATTGTCGTGCGCATCCCTCGGGCAGAGGAATCGCCCACAAAGGGTCTCAGCCCGACGGCTCGTTCTGGGATGATCCTGCATATATTTGGATACATTTTCAGGAACCATTGACGAGCATTTGGTTGCGACGCGGTGCATGGCTGCCTCCACCATGTTTTGCAGTTGGGAGGCGAGACGCGCCTGCATAGTGGCCATAGCTGCCGCGAACACGGCCGGCAGCTCCGGCTCACTCTCCATGGGGTCTGAGCTCTGGGGACTCGACGCGGCTGTGAGTTTAGCTTTAAAATTTTGAATTTTAGCGAGCAATTGCTCATTCGGTGTTCTGAGCAGCTCGATTTGTTTGCGGCTGTCGGCTTCTACGCCGGTGACCCAATCTCTCTCTATGGGTGACCGCGGGAGGGAAGGAAGGTAAGGAAGGGATAGGAGAGGAGGCAACCCCTGCCCAGCTGCTCACCTGCGTATGTTGCGGCGCGGAGGCATGGGCGCCGGCAGCGCCGTCTGTCTGAAGCAAGGAGGTTGTCTGAAGGGCCGGGAAGTGTCTGTCATTCCGCTTGGAGGCGGTGAGGGTGCCTTCTTCGTTGACGTCACTGTCACGTGAGCCGGCGGCGCGGTTGCCGCGTTCCGCGCTGTCATTGGCTACGCGAGTGGCGTGACCTGGCTTTTTGCCAGGTGTGTCCGTTTTCAAGACGCCACGTTACCGAGGCTTGTTTCTGGGCGTCCGAAGTCTTCGGAATTTTGCCGTGCAATCCTGTGAGCCCGTGGGGTGGGCCAAGCCGCAGATTACACACGACGGTTTACATTCATGCGGAGCTGGACCTTCTGGAGTAAGCTCCACACATTGACCACACAGGCCGCACTTTGAGGGGTTCGGGGCAGGACACGTGTCTTCCCGAGGCCCGATAGTAGGGCACCTCACACACGCCGGCACAGTACGCTTCTATTAACGCACGACAGCCAGTTCCGAATTGTAATGCACAAAACGCGGCACCACCTTCCCCACAAAAGTGAGAACCGCGACGTTCGTCTTTCCCAGCTTGCGTACTTCTGCGAGCTCGCCAGCTCGCCACTGCACTTTCTCTTTCAGGTTGTTGCTTGTCTCCTGGTTGGCCACTGAGATCACACCTCGGCAGATTTCGCCGGTCTGTTTCGAACGTCCACGCATAGGGAGGGGTCCCGTGTCGGTATGCAAGTTGAAGTCGCGAATTAGGCGGTCCGCAGTGGGTGGGTCCTGGGTTCCCACTACTACAAGATTTGTCACATGCCGGGATGATGTTGAGAGTGGCTCCCGCCTGCTTGCCAAGGTAGGCGGTGAGCGCCGCTCCCAGTTCGCCATGTTGGAACACACTCCGCAAGTTCGCCGTGACGCGGGGCGTGAGGGTGCGGGTGTGGCATGGGTCGTGGACGCTATAGCATGCCTGCTGCAATTTTCGGTTGGTCATTAGTTTGGACAGGGCGGGCGTGGGGCTGCGCCAGCGTCCTTGTTGGCATGAAGTTGGGAGGCAGCTGATGTGTCGGCCGCCATCTTGCGTCCGCTTCTGGATTGGAAGCGGTGTTGTACAAGCTTGAAAAGGTTCTCGTTCTCAAGGGGCTGTGAGACTGAAGAACCAGTATCTTGGACCATCGAAATGGTGGCCCATGACATTTCGGACGGATCATAGCCGCGTTGCAAGGTAGAAGTCATATTGCAGAAAGAGGGTGAGCAACCCAGTGGCGGGGAGCGGCGCAGCCGTTAGGCTTAGCGCCGCTGCCGCGATGCACGGGGGAAACTCAGCCCCTAATCGGTGAAATTGGGGCCCACCTGGATAGAACTGGTGGCCCCAGATGTCGGGTCACTTGCGTGATGCAGTCGCTCTGATTTCTTCAAAGGTCGAGCTGCTGCGCCACGATCACAAGCGAAAAATCACGGAGCCAATGCACCATGCGTCCGCTTGCGAGAAGCAACGCGTTCCCGAAGTTCCGCGTTGTTGCAGCGACTATAGGAAGAAGCGAGAAAGAGGCAGCTAGCATGCAAGACGAAGGCTTTGCACAGGCACGTTTTTCGTCAAGCGAGCTAACTTCGTTTTATAGTGTTCTAGACTGTTCTAGACACTTCGTATCATTCCTGGGAGCACCCAAGGCCTTGGAGCAACATCGCAGCCAGCGTGACGGCAGCTATAAGAAACTGCTTTGTTGGCTGCTTCAGAGGCACCCAGCAAGTACTGCAAAGTCGCACTATAGCAATATAGTCGCACCAAGGCCGAGAAAATAAAAGAGGACGCAGCATAAGCGTTTCAAAAAGAAAAAGAAAATGAACTGTGTTAATAAAATAGCTGGCCTCTTTCATGAAACAAGATAAACATTTTTATTATTCTCGTATATTTTGTGAGTTTTTAATTTGTAGTTTTATAAATCCATTATTTCATTGTTTGGCGCCCCGACCAGTGGATTTGCTACAAACGCACTAACATACGCTAACAAGCATTTAGCCTTCACCACCACTTCGTAGGCACACTAGTTCTTTTTTCTTTTTCTTCCCACGCTTATTCACCGGCGTTCTCGAGACGACCCAATGAAAAATATGAAGAACGCCTGAGTAGTTGGAAAAATAACAAGTGTGCAGCTAAAGCACCCGAAAAAGCGTCGACTCATAATGGAGTTAAAGGACTCGGAAACTTACCAGTAAATATGCGGAGTTGAACGCTGAAATAAGCAGCTTTAAAAGGTTGATAAAAACCCAGAAGGTAAGAAGTGGATGAATTAAATGACGAACGTAGAGTGCAGAATTATATTGAAATTTTAAAAAGACAGATTGCAACAGAATCGTTCTATAAGAACTCATGACACATTGTCCTGTTCTTTGAAGCTGACCCATACAAAAATGGTCTATGTACTTCAATGCAAAAGTTTATGGTCCGCTATGTCTGTCTATGGACTTTTATAGTCGGCTATAAAGTGCCATACCGTAGCAGTCTGGGCGTGTTGGTTATTCATGATGGAAAACTTTTACTCTTTTACTCCTCGCAAGAACATAAGCATGTCAAGGGTAAAAACTCAAGCAAAGAAGCTCTGTACCAGGCTGAAGCTGGAAAACGTTGTTAAGAGCATAGAAGCTTGCACCGAGATTATCTAGATGTCTTTTTTAGCGTCAAAACGCACAAGGCTAACACTCCCTTCAGGACAATTGTCTCAGAAGACGGCACTTGGCAAAAATCCATTGCCCTTTTTCTTCACAAAAAGCTCAACCTTTTTCGCATTGACGACCCTTTCCTAGTTAAGAATTCTGACGCCGTTTTGAATTACCTAGAGTGTTTTCCTCATAAAAATCTCAGAGCGTTCTCAGTAGACATTAAGGATCTGTTCTACTCATTGCCTCAGTCAAGTTTGCCCTCTTGTGTCCAGGATTGCATCGACACATTTGGAAATGTAGCTTTTATGAATGACACCGGGATGTCCAGCAGTGGCTTCTTGGAACTTCTTAGTTTTTATCTCCGGTCAACTTTTATCCAATGGGAGGGGCAACCTTATCTGCAGAGGGAACTAATTTGCATTGGTTCCTGTATAGCCCCAGTTCTTAGTGATTTATTTTTAGCTGATCTTGACAGAGCCCTTTGTAGCCGTCTACCAAATTTTAACATAACAAAGATTCTTAGGTATGTTGACGATTTCTTAATTTTCCTTGACTGCAGTTCGGACTCATTTGAAGAACTAGCTGCTAACACATTAACCTTTTTACGCGCAGGTTTTTCGCCTCTAGAATTAACACATGAGATGCCTTCTGACGACAGCATTAGATTTCTGGATATCAGGCTTTTATTCCGTAACGAACAGATTTACTGGAAGTATGAACCTCGCTCCAATAAGCCACTGCTCCCATTTGGGTCTGCACATGCCAAACTTGTAAAGAGGGGTATTGCGGGACTGTGCTTAAGAAATTCCCTGTGTAAGTCTTGTCCTGAACTCATTGCTGCCAGCTTCAATGAACAGATCCTTCGTCTCCGAGCTGCGGGATATCCCACACATGTCATTATCAGTGTCGCCGAAACCCTACTTAAGCGCTTGTGCTCAAAAGAAACTAGTAAATCACTGCCGCCTACTAACAAGCGGATTGCTGTGATCCCGTACATTCATGGCCTGTCTCATCGCCTGAAAAAGATCGGTGAACGGGGGAATGTGAAAGTTGTCTTTTTTGCCCCCGATAAGCTGCAGAAGTTGTGCAGATTGACAAGGCCCGGTGGTTCAAGAAACCCTAATTGCAAGAAGAACCACCGTACAAAGTTTGTAGAATGTTCGTGTTCAGTGGTCTACAGCATCTCTTTGAAATGTGGGAAAAGCTATGTAGGGCAAAGCGGTAGGTGCTTGAACGACCGCCTCCGGGAACATTGTAACAATGTGTCTGAAAAGCGAGGAGGGTTTTTGGATGTGCACTGCAGGAAATGTAAACTAAACTGTAATGACGAAAATGTGAACCAACACGATCCAGATGAAATGTCCGTGTGCCATCCTGACTACCAACAATGCCATGTTATCGCAAAAAACTGATGTCAACTGACTCGTGAGAATATAGAAGCTGAAATGATAGATCGGTTGGGTGAGTCTTGCGTAGCCAAGCCTTCTATCGCTCTTACTCGTAAGGAGTTGATATACTTAAGACAAGATATGAATGTATCGCCTACTGCGCATGTATGCTGTTGGGGGTTTCATCTGTATAATAAGGCTCTGAGGCTCGAAATAAACTGTTGCAAGTCAGCGCTCGTGTGTCCTATGTGTCTTCATTTTGTCCTCGTCCTTCTCTGCGCTGTATTTTTCCTGCATTATAAAGTGCCATTGCAATATTTATAGGCAGCTATAGAAAATTATATACCACTTTGTCTATAGCTTCTGGACCAAACAAAATATCTTTAGCTAACTATAGAAAACCATATGTCCATGAAGCTATAGACTTTTAGTCATACAGTTATCTTTAGCTGTCTATAGAAATTTGAATGGCTCTAAAGCTAGAGACTGCAAGCCATAGAATCAGTTTTAGCAAGCTATAGAAAAGTTTATGCTCCTGGAGCTATAGATTATTAGTCATTCAGTTATCTTTATTGTCTATACAAATCTTAATTCCTCTAAAGCTACAGACTGCAAGGCATAGAATCAATTTTAGCAAGTTATCGAAATGTTTATGTTCCTGAAGCTATAGAATATTAGTAATACGATATTTTTAGATGTCTATAGAAATTTGAATGCATATAAAGCTACAGACTACAAGTCATATAAGCTGCTTTAGCTGGTTATAGACAAGTGTATGTTCCTGAAGCTATAGACTACTAGTCATACAGTTACGGTTAGCGGTCTATAGAAATATGAATGTCTCTAAAGCTACAAACTACAAGCCATATAAGCTGCTTAGCTGGCTACGGAACAGTGTATGCTCCTAAAGCTATATACTATTAGTCATACAGTTAACTGTATCTGTCTACAGAAATTTAAATGGCTCTAAAGCTACAGACTGATAGCCATATAAGCTGCTTTAGCTGGCTATAGAAAAGTGCATGCTCCTGAAGCTATAGACTAGTAGTCATACAGTTAGCTTTAGCTATCTATAGAAATGTAAATGCCTCTAAAGCTACAGACTGCAAGTCATATAAGCTGCTTTAACTAGCTATAGAAAAGTGCATGCTCTCGAAGCTATAGACTAGTCATCATCATCATCATCATCAGCCTGATTATACCCACTGCAGGGCGAAGGCCTCTCCCATATTTCTCCCCTTAACCCGGTTCTGTGCTAGCTGCATCCACTTAACCCCTGCGAACTTCTTAATCTCATCCGCCCACCTAACTTTCTGCCGCCCCCTGCTACGCTTTCCTTCCCTTGGAATCCGGTTTGTTACCCTCAGCGACCATTGGTTATCCTCTCTTCGCACTACATCTCCTGCCCATGTCCATTTCTTCTTCTTAATTTCCACTAGAATGTCGGTAACTTGAGTTATTTCTCCGACCCACTCTGCACGCTTTCTATCTCTTAATGTTACCCCTACCATTTTTCGTTCCATAGCCCTCTGGGTTGTCCTCAAATTAAGTAGAACTCTCTTGGTTAGCCTCCACGTTTCAGCCCCATAGGTGAGTACAGGCAAGATGCAACTTTTGTATACTTTCCTCTTGAGCGATACCGGTAAGCTGCTAGTCATTATCTGCGAGTGCTTGCCAAATGCGCTCCATCCCAATCTTATTCTGTTTGTTATTTCCTTTTCATGATCCGGATCTGCGGTTACTACCTGTCCTAAGTATACATATTCTCCTACTACTTCCAGTATTTCGCTACCTAATGTAAACTGCTGTTCCTTCCCGAGGCTGTTGAATATTACCTTAGTCTTCTGCATATTGATTTTCAAGCCTACCTTTCTACTTTTTCTGTCTAGGTCATCAATCATTATTTGCAGTTCATCCCCCGAGTTGCTTAGCAAGGCAATGTCATCAGCAAATCGCAGATTACTGAGGTATTCTCCATCTACCCTTATCCCTAACTGATCCCATTCCAAGTCTCTGAATACTTCCTCTAAACAAGCTGTGAATAGTACTGGGGAGATTGTGTCTCCTTGCCTAACACCTTTCTTTATGGGAATTTTGTTACTTTCTTTATGCAGAACTATGGTTGCTGTGCAGCCACTGTATATATCTTCCAGCACTTTCACGTACGGCTCGTCTACCCCCTGATTTCGCATTGCCTGCATCACCGCCGAGGCTTCAACTGAGTCAAATGCTTTTTCGTAATCAGTGAATGCTATGTATAAGGGCTGGTTATATTCCGAGCATTTTTCTATCACCTGATTATCTTTAGCCGTCTATAAAAATGTCAATGCTTCTAAAGCTACAGACTGCATGCCATATAACCTGTTTTAGCTGGCTATAGAATACTGTATATAGCAAACGCTATAGACCAGTAGGTATACACCCTTATATGAAAGTAGATATATCGTCAGTTCGAATCCCTCGTGCGACTTGTATTCTAGCTTGATTAAGACTTGTGTGCTGTATGCAACGAGAAACCGTATGTCATCAACTACAACGCTGTGCGACAAAAGGATTACGTCACAATCTTGGTATAACTGGTGGGAGCACTGTCGCCGCATGGACGTACGCCTGCAGTGAGTACCTCCGACCCATGATGGTTTTAGTCTTGGTACTGCTGGCCAATTTTCAGTTATTTATTCATCGAATTGAAATTACGTCCGAAGATATAGAGCACGACACACATGCACATACACACGTGCGCATGCACAAACATAAACGCTCGTGCGCGCCAATTTTCTATAGCTGACCATAGAAAATGCTAAAGACTGCAAATACTTAAATTAGGACACCAGAATGAGTCCACAGGTTATAGACTTCTATAGCAGGCCAAATATCTATAGCCGAAGATACACGGGATTTTCTATTGCTGACCATAAACGTTTGTATGCGACCATAGAAAATGCTAAAGACTGCAGTACACAGGGAGCCATAAGTCTATAGAATAGGTTGAAGACTTCTATAGAATAGATTATAGAAAAACCTAAAAACTACCATAGGAACGGCTATAGCTTTTTGGGTCAAATATCTGTAGCCGACCATACAAAGAATTTTAGATAGCTGACTATAAAAAATGCTAAATACTGCTGTAAATAGGGAGCCATAAGTTCATAGAACAGGTTAAAGACTTCTATAGAACAGACTATAGAAAAGCCTAAAGATAGGCATAGCAGCGGCTATAGATATTTGGGCCAAATTTCTATAGCCGACCATAGAAAGGATTTTCTATAGCTGACCATAGGAAAGTTTTGTATGGGGAATCAGCTTGACACATAATGCGCAGCTGACCAAAATAAAGTTAACCAAGATGACGACATTTGTGCAGTGCGTGGTAAAACCACAGAAACAATTCAACGCTTTACCTGGAACGCGATTGTGTCTATTCGGATGTAGACGCAGGCATAGCCAACGAACTCGAGGCGCTGGAGTTAGAGGGAACAATGGTGTGGTATTTCGCGAGGTTGTCACAGCCGTGGGAGATGTTACGAGACAGAGTAATGGGATGTTCTCCCGCATAATGAGTAAGACATTTCTGTTTGCCTCCATTTCTAGGATAAAGTCCTTTGTTTCTAACTGACGCTAATTGACCGCCACGGAGGAAAAGGGCGGGGCCGGAAGGGGGGGGGGGGGGGGTACACGAAGTGGTGAACATCGGGGCTATTCGTTTCCGCTTAGGCGTGCGGGAGAAATGGCGCCAGGGGTGCGCAGCTAGAGCAGAGCGCTGTCCGAGCTACGGAGGCCCTCTACTAGCCGCTCCTGGTACGCAGGCTTGAGGAGCGGGGTCTGAAACCTCCGCGACTAAGAACTGGCGAATATACATTGGTTATTCGCGGCCTCAGCCGCCAGGCGGATGGCTCTTTACTGGTCAACATGGACGTCGCTTCGCAGCAGGGTCACCCAGGTTTCTCGATATTTAATTTTGTCCCTAACGCCCTGAGACTTAGGGAATTCCCAAAGTATATGGTCGAGGGTCCCCCTCGCTTCGCAGGCTTTACATTTATCTTTTTTTTTTCTCTCATCTATCTGTATGTGAAACAACCAGACAGGGTTTGGGAGATTGCCGGCTTGTAACCGCCACCAGGCTATGGCCTCTTCACTATTTAAGCTAGGATCCGGTGGCGGCATCAGACGTCTTCCTAATCTGTAATTTTGGATTAATTCTTCATAGGTTTGCAAACGTTCGTCCATCTCCTGGCAGTCGGGAGACTTCGCGTTTGCCAAAAAGTAGAGATCTCAGGCTAAATCATGGGCCGCCTCGTTGCCGGGGATGGACGTGTGTGCTGGGACCCAAAACGTGTATTTGCAATTGATTTTAGCTGCAGCTGATAGAATTTGGGCGGCATCTTGCGAGACTCTCCCTTCTCCGAAATTCCAGATAGCAGTTTTACTGTCGCTAAAGATCAGTGTAGCCTTCGTTCCGACGCAAGGGAGCGCTATAGGGGATATTCAAATTGCTAAGTGTTCTGGCAACACTGGTAGCGACCGCCATGTTGTAAGGGGCGCGATCGGATTTTTGCCGTTGGATGCTGTGCGCGGCAGGTTCAGCAGGAGCCGCCTTGGGAGATCTTTTAGCTTTCCATCATGCAGCATACGCCTTCAGCGTCAGTTCCGACTTCAGTGTGCTTCCGAAGCTAACCGATGCATCCCTGGCAGCATTGTGCACGCACAGTGATGCGTCCGGCAAGCAGCAGCGGAAGGCATACAATTTCGCCCTTGAGGCGTACGCCAAGCCTTCTTCTTTGTAAACGTGCACGCCAGAGCGGAGGTAAGCACTTGAAAATTATTACCTTCACTTATAGATTGTTTGCCATCCAGAGCAAATGCGTAGTGCTTGCTGCTCGTCTTCAGTTTCACAGTTGTGCTGCTGTTTAGCTCCCCGCTGACAGCGGTATAGAAGTCAACTTTGGAACTTAATAGGCACGCAAGGCTTTGCTCTCACGAACAGTGCTTTATTATCGATTGTACAACTGGACCTTTGCGAAGAGTTTGCAGGACGAGCTTCCCCAGCCGTCCGTCGTTCTCTAATAGTTTTTGTAAAGCAAAAACGTCCCATAGAGCAAGGTTGTGTCAGACTTGAAGACCTGGTTAGCTTCAGATACCTTTGAACTGTTCTGTAATGAAGATTGAAACTTCGGGGATACTTGGCTTTTCAGGGCGCGCCAACTCATTATCTTGGATAACTTGGTTACGCTAATACGACGTACACGCTCTCACATTTTCCGAATGATGCCGCGTCATTCGTTTTCTGCTTACTCGCCTGCCACGGACTGGTGGATTGCTGGCCGATAACTGGACGAGCAAACACTACGCTTTTAATATCTCATGCCCCACAACCTGTATTCTGTTGCTGACGGCATCACATACTCTGCGCGTTCGTTAAATCCTCCCGTGAAGGTAAAACAACAGTCATCTGTTTTTTTAATTCCATTCTACAAGTCTTTTTTTTACCTAGTTGCAAAGATGGCATGTAATGTTTGAGAGATCCCTTGCTCTGTGTTGGTGGTTGGTTGATGTCCAGCTGAGCCCTTGCGATAATATTCCAAGAGAACTGTACTGGATTTGATAACAGTACAGATGCTTGATCTGTAAATTGCTTGCTTCGTCCACTTTCTACTGCAGCCACGATGTTTTTCTTGCCCGTGGCATCTGCTACAGAAGCCCGAAGAAGACTGGAGCACCCTACCCTGTGACAATCACACTAGAGAGTGATATGGATGAAATAACTGCCAGCATTTGTGAGTGTCCGGCTGGAAACGGAGTCTGCAGCCATGTGCTAGCTCTTTTGCAGCTCCTCACCTTCCTTCTATCCTGCACTGAGCTACCCCAGCAGTGGAGACGCCCTCGGCGAACAGGACTCAAACCAGCCAGTGTACAGACCATTGACTGGCGACGGGTGCATGTTGGTGGATGCAGTGTGCCCAAGCGACTGAATGTTTCGACGTCTAAATGCCAAAGTGAGGACAGTTGCCAAGTTGTCAGCTCAGTGAAAGAGCTTGGAGAAACCCTGGGAGCCCTGGGAAAAACCTAATTTGCTTCCGTTCTAAGCAATATGCGACCTTTAGTGCCGACAAAATCTGGCTTTGCACCACCCGGCTCACCTGCGACATACCACCAGTCTCGCCAGCCGTCTGGGTATGCAACTTTGCTGGGTTGGAACAGATCAGATAAGCACTTTTGCGACCATCGAGCTCTTTGTCGACGTTGAAGAGCATGTCTGAAGAACGATGCTCGAGTGCAGAAAAGGCTATCTTTGATGTAAGTACCTCAGTACCATAACTAAGAAGTTCTGCTATTTTGCGAATTGAAGGGGTGTTGTCTCGAGCATTTTGACTGCATCGTGACTTAAGTCACTGAAGAAGACATTGCCTTTTTTTAAGACAATGTGTCGCCAGATATGTGAAAAAAAGCAGGATTGTATGCCGGAATATGAGACTGTAGATGATATCAAGAAGAAAACAATGGCACTGCTGAAAGATGTGACACATAAATGCCTAAAATACCGTTTCCAGCTGTGATAGGTTTGTATGCAGTGGTACATAGTGTAGGATTGCATGTCGAAGGTGTCAGTAGTTATGAGGCTGGCGCACAAAACGAATTGTGATACCAGTCCATTATTTTTTTGGTACATCTTGAATTACTGCTACAAAATGTTAAGGAGCTCTGCACGCTACAAGGTGCAGAGCAATTGCGCAGAATAGTTGTTTCATGAGAGCGCACGCTACACAATTTCCCAGTTGTGGCAGCCACTCGTCTATGGATGCGAAAATTAAGGCGCCTATGTACTGTGTGCTGTCAATGCACATTAAAGAACCCATGTTGGTCGAAACATCTGGAGCTCCTCACTGTGCGTACCTCATTCTAGAGTAGATTTAGGACGTTAATACTCTATAAACCATCTAAGATGCTGCATAAATTACCACTAGTGCCTAACAAGGTCTTTGTATCCATGATCCCATAGCTTAAACAGCATTATTTTCTTAGCACTTATCTCCTTACTTTTAATGCTACGTACAGCTTTCCATACATTAATTATTGTAGCTGACGGGAACTAGGCGCTTGCTAAGCAAAGGGGTACTCTAACTTTTACAGCCGCAGCCAATATGTGTACCTGTGTGTTATTTGTCTTGGTTTATATACCATGTCATTTGCTGTACAGCTATCATCTCAAATAACGGGCATTCAAACAAGTGACCCATTTGCTTATGGAATTCTTTTTCTTCGCATATACTAATCAATGAGCATAGCTCTCCTTGTCCTAATTGTTGCAACCTGGAAGTATCTGGCTGTCTATAGATAACAACATGCCGTGATTGAATCCAATCAGCGCTTTAGTTTCGTGCCTTATAGTGTAGCTTTAAATCTTCTTACTTATTTGCAGGAAATATCCATATCGGCTGAAGACGCCCGTGAGCTAGAGAAGAATACACGGCAACAAGCACAGAGCCAATCTTGGATTGACGCTCGCCGACACAGGCTGACTGCTTCAGCCTTTGGCAAGGTGATGATGAGAAAGGAGTGGACGCAGAAAGGCCTGCGCAACTTGCTCGACCCCAAAGACCTTTCCAGAGTGCGAGCCATTCAATACGGCAGAAAAAAATGAGGCTATTGCAGTCGAGCGCTATGTGGAAGTGCTAAGAAAGCTGGGGCATGATGTGACAGTAGAACACTGCGGCATTGTTGTTCCTCCTTTGTGTCCGTGGTTGGGGGCATCACCCGACAGGTTGTTGTTTGACCCAGAAGAGGGAACTTTTGGAGTCAATGAGGTTAAATGTCCATACTCGTTGAAGGATTCAGATGTGGAATTAATGAAGGCTTCTGACTTTAGTGTTCAGTTTCTTAACAATGGTGAGCCTAGGTTATCACGTGATCATGAGTACTACTGCCAGTTAACCGGACAGATGGCCTTGAGCTCCTGCGAGTGGGGGGAATTTGTCGTGTTTTCTCAGGACTGGATAATCATTGAGAGGGTGCGCTTTGATTATGCCCAGTGGAGAGCAATGAAGCCTCGCCTAGATTTTTTTTTCAATGATATTGTTACATATATATCCTGCGCGTTGCTGGATGTTGAAGAAGAGGACGATAAACAGTAGTGACGCGAAAGGAAGACGAAGCTGAAGAAACCGTTGGGGCTTGCCTGAACACTGTGCTGTGAACGCTTGCCCATCACCTGCTGTGGTTTCCTGTGCTAGCCTTCTGCCCCGTATCATCTTGGTGGAGGTGACCAAAGATCCCCGTGCGCACAGATTACCCCTTGCGCTGCGAGAACCTGGATTTGCGCAGTGGCCGTCATCTACCTGCGCTTTCAACGACGTCAACAACTACCACTATGACCTCCGAGGCAGCCCCTACAACCGCGGCAACTTCGGCTCAGCCAGTCGTGCTCACAAAAATCCGCCACCCTCCTATATTTAATGGCGAAGACAAGACAGACGTGGAAGATTGGCTGGATGAGTACGAGCGTTGCAGCAAGAACAACCACTGGGACGCGACCATTATGCTGGCCAACATCATTTTCTATTTGGCAGGAACCGCTCGCACGTGGTTCCAAAATCACGAACAAGAGCTGGTGACGTGGGCAATCTGTAAGAAAAAGCTTCAGGACCTGTTCGGGAAGCCCATTGGTCGAGCTGTCGCAGCAAAAACAGAACTGTCATCTCGCATCCAATCCTCCACGTATTCCTACCTTGCGTATATTCAAGACGTGCTTGCGTTGTGTCGCAAGATCAACTGCTCAATGACGGAAAATGACAAGGTAGGCCATATCCTCAAGGGCAATGCGGATGATGCGTTCAACATCCTGTTCTGCATGGATTGTTCCACCGTCGACTCGGTGCTTCAAGTCTGTCGAAAATTCGAGCAGGCTAAACAACGACGCTTCGTACATCGCTTTGAGCGCCTTCCAAACACCGCAGCTACATCATCCTGCGATGGTCTGGCCCCTTTGCAACAGCCTTCTCATCCCACGAACATGACTCGTATTGTCCGGAGAGAACTCGAGGCCTTAGCTCCTACACCACTCATGTCTCCGCTACCCGACACCGTGGCCATGATACAGCCGTAGTTCGCCAATAACTTGCAAACGTCGGCCTGTCCTCCAGCCCCGTGTCGCCCACGCCACCATCCCACTCTGTTCCTGTAGTGGCTGCTGCTACTGCCAACCCACCTTCCCCACGTCGCTACCTTAGTCGCAATCCTGCAGAGTGGCGCACCTCAGACGACAGGCCAATTTGCTACATTTGCTGCTGCGCCGGTCACACATCGCGTTATTGCCGTAGACATACCTTCTTCGCTCCTCGCTCCTATTACAACGCCGACCGCCGATACTACCAAGGACCTCGACGCTTCCCTGTCCAACCAGTGGAGCTCCGTCCCGTCTACGATGGACCAGGAGATTATCTTTCTCAACGAGATGAGACTCGAAACGAAACCGTCCCCCCTTGCCCGTCGCACGAGCCGATCTCCATCCCCACTGGCTCGTCGATCCCGTTCACCGGTATCTCGCCGCAACTCCTCCCCATCACACGCCGGTACCTACTCGGGAAACTAGCGAGTGCAGCGCCCTGGAGTGACGCTGCATTCCCGACCCGGACTGTCAATTCGGAACTGATCCCCGCACCTAGACGAAACCTCATTGATAATCTTGTGGACAGAGTCTCCGTTTCTTCCCTTATTGATACTGGAGCCCAAATTTCTGTTCTCAGCTCCTCGCTCCGTCGACACCTCAACAAAGTCCTCACACCTGCTTCCTCGTCTACCGTTCGTGTTGCCATTTGGTATGTGTACTGCGAGAGGTACCATTTCCGACCGCCATATCCCTGTGCTATTTACAGTCCTCACCAGTTGCCCTCATGAAGTTATATTAGGACTCGACTTTTTAACAGAACACTCCGCTCTCATTGACTGTCCTTCTGGACTGATTCATCTAGACCTGCCGCTCTGCCTTGACAACAAAGCTCCTGAAACTTCAACGCTCCGTCTTCGCTCCGCTACATTTAGTGTTGTGTTGTGTTGTGTTGGGTTTAATGGCGCATAGGCGACTGAGGCCATCATGCGCCAAACGCAAGGTATGACTCCCTTAAAATGTTAGGCTTCCTTAGGTGCAGTCCTTGGTCAGGCAAGGACCTCCGAGGAACCCAACAAAATAAATCAAGGACCTCAGCCTTCTTCTCAGAAATGAGAAAGTGGATGAGGTGTATCATGATATATATTGAGACGCCGGGTGTGAATTATAGTTTCTTAAGTACGCCTGCCTCTCCTAAAAAGCTAAAAACGTTTGTAATATGTATAAGTGCTTCTTCGCCTAAAATAAATGTTGGGTGGAAAGGGATATGTTCATCGTAAAATCGGGTAAAATATTTTTTCCGCAGTGTTTTTAGGTGTCTGCATGTAAATAATACATGACTGACTGTGAGCTGAACTCCGCATTTCTCACATAGGGGCTGGACTTCTTTTGTGAGTAAAAAGTTCTGAGTAAGGTGTGTGTGTCCAATGCATAGACGGGCTAAAATCACTTTAGTGAAACGCTCCTGATGTGTACACGACCTCCATTCACCTAGGACGGGTTTTATGAGGTGTAGTGTATTGTTTATTTCCTTGTCCCAAGCCGTCTGCCATTTTGTTCTTAGTTTACTCCGTATGATCCTCATGGAATCTTTGTAAGGAATGTCTATTTGTTTTACTGTACCGTTACGGGCCCGTGCAGCACATTCATCGGCTTTCTCATTCCCCCTGACACCTACATGGCTAGGGACCCAGCAAAATTTGATTTCCTGCCCTTGCTTGTAAGCCTTCATTGCGTTGTTGATGATATTTCCAATTAAAGGCCTCTGCATTTTTAGGGTGCAGCGCTGCAATGACACTTAAAGAGTCAGAATATAAAAACACTGCGTTTAGTATTTTCTTTCAGTACAGCTTCTACGGCTACTAATATGGCATACCCTTCGGGAGTAAAAACTGACGAGCACTGAGGCAATCGCACTGTTTGCTCCGAACTTCCCTGGATTACTGCGCTCCCCACATAATCAGTTGTCTTTGATCCGTCTGTGTAAAAGCTTTTGTATGTTTTGTATTTTTCATCTAGTGAAAGAAACTCTTGTAGTATATGTTCTTGAGGAGTTTGCTTTTTATGTAAGTGTACCAGTGTGAAGTCACACATAGAGGGAAAAATCTCCCATGGTGGAAGTGGATCTGGTCTACTGGCAATATTAGGGAGGGCATCCAGTAGGTCTAATTCTCTGCATTTTTGTTCCAATCGGAGAAGGATTGGTTTGACTGCTCGGGGTTTATTTTTAAAGAGAATTCTGGATGGTGATGTGGTAACATTAGGATAACAGAGGGGTTTCGGAAGAGATCTTATTTTTTGTATGTATGCACATGTAAGCATGGTTCTTCTGTCGGTAAGGGACGGTTCGTTCGTTTCAACATAGAGACTATTGATGGGTGATGTTCTGTAAGCCCCTGTTGAGAGACGGAGGCCTGTGTTGTGTACTGGGTTGAGTCGTTTCAAGTCGTACACTATGCTTCCATAGTCTAAGCAGGAGCGTACCAGAGAGCGGTAAATTCGAAGAAGCCATGTCCTGTCAGAGCCCCACCGTTTTCTTGAGAGCGCTTTAAGGATATTTAGGGCTCGAGAAGCTTTCTTTTTTAACTTATTTATGTGGGTAAGAATGTAAGCTTTTTATCGAAGATCAGGCCTAAAAATTTGTGTTCTTGCTTTACTGGCAGTGTAGATTCCTGTAAATACAGAGTGGGGTCAGTGTGAAGCCCTCTTTTGAGCGAGAAGAGAATAGCTACTGTTTTTATGTGGGGAAAATTTAAATCCATTGTTGTCTGCCCACGCCGTGAGTTTGTTTAATGTCATTTGTATTTGCCTCTCACACACTGGTATGCTGGCGGATGTGCAGGCTATTTGCAGGTCATCAACATATATCGAATACATAATGGACCGTGGGATTATTTTTGCCACAGAATTCATTTTAACAATGAAAGGATTGGTGCTTAGGATACACCCCGAGATACCCCGTTCTCCTGAATGAAAGGTTTGGACATACATGTGCCTAGACGGACACTGAATGAGCGGTTGGCAAGGAAGTCGCTTAAAATGTTCAGCATCCTCCCATAGATGCCTCGTAGTATTCCATATCTCCAAGTTGTGTCGTAGGCCTTCTCCAGATCAAAGAATACCGCGAGACAGCTCTGTTTATGTATAAACGCTTCTCTGACTGTATTCTCGAGGCGGACCAGATGATCAGTTGTTGAATGTGCTTTTCTAAAGCCACACTGATGTATGTCAAGTAGTTGTCGTGATTGTAGAACAAAATTTAATCTAATATTTAAAATACTTTCAAAGGTCTTTGCAAGGCAACTTGTCAAAGCTATGGGCCGATAACTGCATGCAGAGGTTGGCGGTTTACCTGGTTTAAGCAATGGGACAATAATGGCTTTTTTCCAGGCTTCTGGCAGCTTCCTTAACACCCATATCTTATTAAAAAATTCAAGGAGTGCTTTAATAGCATTTTCAGAGAGGTGTGCTAACATTTCGTAATGCACCTCATCAGCCCCTGGGGCAGTCTGCTTTCCGGCAGAGAGTACTGTGTGTATTTCTTGGAGCGTAATTAAACTATTATATTTTTCATTTCTCTTGCCACTTGTGGGAAGTCTTTGTCTTTCAGCCACATTTTTGTACCTTAAGAAAGTGTCAGTGTAGTGTGAGGAGCTAGATACTGCAGAAAAATGTCTTCCTAATATGTCTGCCTGTTCTTCTAGAGTCGATTGAGTATCGGGGGCTGTCAATATGGGAATAGTAAATGAGGAGTAGCTTCCGTCTAGTTTGTGAACTTGCTCCCACATTTTTTTTGGACTTCATCGAACTATTTATTGACGTCACATACCTCTGCCACGATTCTTTTTCAGCCTTTCGACGAATAAATCGTGCTTCTGCTGTTGCCTTTTTAAATGCTATAAGGTTTTCTTGGGTTGGGTAACTGCGGAAAATTCCCCAGGCATTATTTTGTTTCTATTTTGAATCCCGGCATTCTTGCGTGTACCAGGCTTTGTTACTGCGATGCACAACTCCCGAAGACTGTGGAATAGCTAGTTTTGCTGCACGTATTATGCAATTAGTAAACCTTTCATTCAATTCATCTACAGTGAGCTCCTCTGAAAAAACTTCTTCCAGATTGGCTTTGGACTGGAAAAGTGGCCAGTCGGCTAAATGGAGCTTCCATCGTCGCGGTTTTATTGGGGTGACTTTTGGTGATGATGACATGCGGATTAGTACTTGTAAGTGATCACTCCCATATGGATTCTCTCAAACTTCCCATTTAAAATCATTAAATACAGAAGGTGAACAAAATGTCAGGTCTAAAACACTCATCTTTCCCTTGCTCGGAGAGCAGTAGGTCGGTTTACCCGCGTTTAGTAAGCAAATGTTGTTAGATAGAATAAAATCTTCAATAATTAGGCTTCGCGCACCACTTTTTTCGCTTCCCCAGAAAGGAGAATGTGCATTAAAATCACCAACTACCACATAAGGTTCCGGTAGTTGATTTATAAGGTTTTCTAAGTCATTGAGAGCTATTTTTCGATGTGGCTCAACATACACGCAGCACACTGTGATTCTTTAAATTTAAGCAAGGGGGCTGCCACTGCTTCAAACTGAGTGTCAAGTTTGTATTCACTAGCTGCAATATCATTCCTTACAATGATAGCAACACCACCCGGGAGCCTGCTAACGTGCTCTCGGCCGCGGCGAAAAACTTTATATTTTTTTAGTATGTTTTTATGCTGCGCTCCGAGATTGGTTTCCTGAACGCACGCGCTGCGGGTAAGAATGGAACAAGAATGTCTTTTATATCGCTGTAGTTTCTTAAAAGTCCTCTACAGTTCCAATGGACTAAGAACGCCATTTTATATGAGGAATGTAGAGAGACTAAGTTTTTTTCTGGCCCGGTGATTCGGGCCTTTTCTTTTCTAGTTCGCTCCAAGGAGCTCCGTCGCCTGTCAAATGTTGACGGCCCCGGACGGTCTTCGTTTGTTGTGTCCATTGCGTCCTCGGAGTGCTGGACGATTGTGCAGACTGCACAGACACATTTGTGGTAGATCTCGCCGTTACTGGAGAGACCTTGGGGCCAGCTGACCTAGAGGCCCGCGCAGCCTGCTTTAGGGGTGGTGGAGCAGCCCCAGCTACTTCCACCGCGGACGTAGAGGTCCCTGCTTTAGGTGCACCGTGTGTCACCTGGGCAGGTTCCAAGGACTGCTGTGACGCCGCCCCCTTTCGCGTCACAACAGAATAAGTTGGGGTGTGAGTGGACGTGTTTCTTACGTGCTTCCCTGTAAGTGAGGTTTTCTTTGACTTTTAGTGTGATGATATCTTTCTCTTGTTTCCATGTTGGACAGGTTCGTGAGTAAGCAGCGTGGCTGCCCTCACAGTTGATGCAAAGATGCGTTTCGGATTCACAGTTCTCAGCGGGATGCTCGTGGGAGGCACACTTCGCACATGTAAGTTGGCCTCGGCAAGTCTGTGAGCCGTGGTCATACCTTTGGCATTTGAAACAGCGACGCGGGTTAGGTATGTACGGTTTCAGTTTTATCTTCGTGTACCCTACCTCCTCAGCCTCGGGCAGTGTGCTCGATTCGAAGGTAAGGACTAAGTGCCTGGTCGGTACCTCTTTGTTATCCCGTCTGATTTTAATTCTGAACACATTGATGACATTTTGTTCTCTTAGTCCTTCAAGGAGTGCTTCTTCACTTAGGTAGTTTAGGTCGTCATCTGAAATGACTCCCCTCACCATGTTTAGAGCGGTGTTTGGTGACATTAACTGGGCATTCCCCAAAGCTGGTTACTGTTGGGAGTTTTTCATTCTGATGATGGTACATAATTTCCAAGAGAAGGTCGCCATTTGGAAGTTTTTTGACATTGTATCCTTGGCCTATTGCTTCAGTCAATGTCTTGGTCACGACAAAAGGAGATATTTGCCTAGCTGTTTTTTGAGGGTCTTCACTGTGCACCACGTGGAAGCGTGGGAATCTGTTTGCATTCTTTAGAAAGAAGTTTGCAGTTTCATTGGTCCGTCCCCTTTTTCGGGAACGATCATTGGAGAGCAAAGAAGCCATACAGTAAGTTTTTGTTCAGCCGGGGTGGCGGCTACCCACCATGGAGCCCAACGAGGGGACGGGACAGGAACTCGCAAAACAGTCCTGGCCATGCCAGCCGTACAACCCGACTATAACCAAATATGGCATAACGCAGGGTGGTTAGCCACACAAGGTTAACCCTCGCTGCCTGGAAGTAGGAAGAAACGAAGAAGGTAAGAGAAGACAGGACAGTTGTAAGAGAGGGGATAGGAAAGTGAAAGGTGGAGGGGAGGACAGGAAAAGGCGACTGCCGATTTCCCCCGGGTGGGTCAGCCCGGAGGTGCCGTCTGTGGAAAGCGTGGGCCAAAGTGGTGTGTTGCCTCCGCCTAGGGGCCTTTGTAGAGTTCCTAGTTTTTCTTTGTTAGGTTAGTCTCACTGTACAGCGAGCACCACGGAGCGATGCTAGCAAGGTCGCGCCACGATTCTCCTTTACTGTGCGTTACTCGTTCGGGCGGCAGGGCCGCGCACGCAGGAGCCTCAAAAGAACGACACACACACGTTGGGTAACGGTTAAGACACTGGGTTTATTTTACAAGAGACGGACAGAACTGGAGAGGAGAGAAACATGAAAGGAGGAAAGGGGGAGAGGGAGAGAGCTTTCTGCCGCGGCTTCGGCATGCTGGTCTTCGCGGGGCAGGAGCGGGCCATCTGCAGCTTCTGCTCGGGTTTCGCTTGCGCGTTCGAAGTGCGGACCAATTCCTGGAAGCCGTTTGTGTTCTCGTTTCTTCTTCCTGCGCTCTTCTGGTGCCCCCCTATGTGCAGCGTTTTCGACTCGTGTATTCTCCATTTTCTACATCCTCCCCCCCAAATGAGCTTCAGCTCATTTCTGTTCTGAGCGTGGGACATCCTCGCCTTGGAGTTCGAGAGGAAAAAGGGCCTGCACTGGTCGCCGAAGCTCCCTCTTGTTTGGGAGCGCAATTGTACAGGCGCGTACATCGCCTTCCCTCCCTGGGAAGGCCTCCTTGACTCGAGCCATCGGCCACATCTGGCGGGGCGTCCGTTCGTCGCCTAAAAGCACAATATCGTCTTCTGTAACACTTCGCTGCCGCGTGGGTTTGGTCCAGTGCGCAGACCTCAGCTCTAGGAGGTATTCGCGCCGCCATCGTCTCCAGAATGAATCAACGAGCGTGACGCGGCACTTCCATCTCCCTCGCAGTATTTCACGCGTTGACTCCGCAGAAGTGGCTGCAGCTGTGGATGGCAAAGCTGTAAGCCGATGCCCGACAAGGAAATGGGCTGGTGTTAGAGGCGCAGGCTCCCCCGCATCCGAGTGGACGTACGTTAGGGGACGGGAATTTACGACCGCCTCGACCTCTGTTAGGACTGTGCGCAGGCCATCAAAATCGAGACAGCTTCTTCCAAGGGTTTTGCGAAGACAGGCTTTCCCAGTACGCACCATTCTTTGCCAAAAGCCGCCCCACCATGCCGCTCTGTCTACAATGAATTTCCATGATATTCCATTTTGTCCAATGTAGGTGAGGACTTCAGCTCCCCGTGCCGCTTGGAACATCTTTTCGTGGTCTTTTGATGCTCTCTTGAATGTTAGAGCGTTATCTTAATACATGACTTTGATCATTCCTCGGCGGGAGACAAATCGTCTGAATGCCATGAGAAATGAGTTTGAAGTGAGGTCGCCGACGAGTTCGAGATTGCTCTGGTTACTGCGCACGTAAAGAGAGCAACATAGCCCTTGCGTGTCGTGCCTCTGTCATTGAAAAATAAAGGGCCCGCAAAATCGACACCTGTGATCTGAAATGGGTCAGCCCTTGTGACACGGTCTGATGGAAGGGGGGCCACAGGCTCTGCAGCAGGTCGGCAGTGTTGTTTCTGACACTGAAGGCAGCGCTGGATTATGGATTTTACAGTCTGTCTCGCTCTAAGTACCCAGTAGCTCTCACGAATATGGCATAGCATGTCTCGCACTCCCGCATGAAGCAACCGTTTGTGCTCTCGCGTTATGAGCAACAGTGTGAACCGGTGTGCTGAGGAGAGTATAGCGTAGTTTTTTGTGCTCTCCTCTTCCGCGCAGTGTTGAAGTCTACCACCAACTCTAAGTATGCCGTCAGCGTCGAGAAAAGAAAAGGAGAGAATGGGTGATTTCTTGTCCAGGGTAGCTGACGATTGAATGGCGCTTATTTCTTCAGAGAAGCTTGTCCTTTGTGACACTCGAAGCCAGTACTTCTCGGCCTGTGCCAGCTCTGTCGCAGTTAACTCTCCTCCTTGTTTCTGGGAAGGGTTTCGAGAGTTATTCAGGAAACGCTGTACCCATGCGGTTACCCGAATAACTCAGGTCAAGGAGCTAATATTCACAATATCCAATAGTGGCTCCGGTGCACTGCAGGTTACTGCATTGAGCACCTGCACAACCCTTTCTTACTCTGCGCAAGAGCTGCAATCAGTGTTCGATAGAAACGGGGGTGCTCGTTGGTCCTCCTCAGCCATGCCGGCCCATTCCACCATGTTTCACTTTCAACCAAAGCCGAAGGCATAATGCCCCTTGTTAATAGATCTGCGGGGTTTGTCTTTCCAGGGCAATGCCTCCAAACCGCTGGATCAGTCAGAGACTGAATCTCTTGCACTCTGTTGGCAACGAAAGGTTTCCACCTTAAGGCACTGCTTTTTATCCAGCTCAGGGCCACGGTTGAGTCACTCCAGCAGTGAATCGAAATGACTCCCACGTTCAGCTACTGAAGAAGCGTTTTTGCCAACCGAGCTCCTATCAGGGCCCCCATTAGTTCCAACCGCGGCAATGACAGGCGCTTTAGCGGAGCCACCCTTGACTTCGCCATTAAAAGAGATACAGTGAAGCTCCCGTCTTCGTTTTATGTCCGGACGTAAGCGATGGCACCATAAACTCTCGGACTGGCATCGCAGAAAATGTGAAGCCCAGACTCGTCATGCTCTCCTTTCACGGCTAGTTTTCGAGGTACGGAGATGTGGCGAAGCTCAGGAAGCTGTTGGCACCAAATTTTCCATTTCTCAAGTACGTCTGAAGGCAGTTTCCCATCCCAGTGCGTACCTCGCTCCCAAAGGGTTTCAAACAAAAGCTTCGGTGTGGTGGAAACTGGTGCAAGGAGCCCAAAGGGGTCAAAAATGCGCGCTGATGCTTGCAGCAAAAATCTCTTCGTGTCTTGCCGTGAACTCAAAAAATCTATTAGGGTGTTCATTTCAAACACGAAGTCGTCTGTGTGAGGCCGCCATTCGACACCGAGAATTTTGGTCATGCTGAGCTCCGGCAATTTGCCTCGTGCTTTCTCACTCTCGAACATCGTCGAAAGTTGCGCCGAATTCGAGCGCCACTTGCGTAGGTGCATGCCAGCCTTGTGCATAATGCGCTGCGATTCTTCGCAGATGCGTGCCGCCTCCTCCAAGGTGTCGGCGCCTGTTACCAAATCGTCGACATATAAGTCATTCTTGAGAATATTGGCTGTGCTGGGATAAAGGTCTTGCATTGACCCTATATGATACCTCAGAGTTGCTGCCAGCAAAAAAGGGCTTGATGTTGCCCCGAATGGCACTCTAGTCATTCGGTACGCCTTAATAGGAGGCAGAGCTTCTGACTATTTGGGGGCTCGCTCGTACCAAAGAAAGCGCAAAGCGTCACGGTCGCTCTCCATGAGCTGCACCTGGAGCAATGCCTTTTCGATATCTGACATGATAGCGATGCTGTGTGTTCGGAACCTGATTAGAATGTCTGCGAGGCTTGGATTCAAATTTGGTCCAGCAGAGAGCACATCATTTAACGAGAGCTCACCTATTGCGCTCGAAGAGGCATCGAAAACAATCCTCAGCTTAGTGGTCTCGCTAGTCGGTCTGACAACGCCTCGATGCGGGAGGTAATAAATAGGTCCCTTTAGGGACTCACCATTTTCTTTGACTTCCTCCGCATGCCCAGCAATCAGGTACTCTCTCAGCGCTTGATCGTAAGCTTGCATGTTGTCTTTGTTTTTCATCAGCTTTCTTGTTAATGACCGAAGCCTCTGAGTAGCGATGACCTTGTTGTCTGCTAAATCTGAGGCATTCTCCTTCCAGGGCAGGGCGACTTGATAACGGCCGTCTTTATAAGTAGTGCTTTCTTGAAAGTTTCGCAGAACACCGGCTTCATTTCCTGTGACTTCTGTGTCCACTATTCCGAGATGCTCCAGTTCCCAAAATGATTTCAGCTGACTGGAGAGATCATCTTGCTCGGCGGTCACCAACACGCGCATGACTCCGGTCGTTGTGAGACAGGTCGTCGCTACATTTTTGGTGAATGTGCCTTGCAGTGTCCACCCAAAGATAGTATCCACGGCGACGAGCCTGCTAGTGACCCGCTTGACATCTCCTGTAGTGACGTCCCAGTAGTGATCAGCGCCAATCAGGAGACAGACTCCGGTGTCCTGTCGATAGTCGTCCGGAACCAGGTCAGCGAGTTGGAGCCCTTGGTCTACAACCAGGCGAGTAGCGGAAGCGTCAGGGGATGGCAGGAAGTCCCCAGAAATTTCTGGAACCTCTAGGGCATCGACTCGAATTACATGGTCGTTATGCCGGCTCCGTAGCCACACCTCGACTCTGTTGCATGCTGTTACATTTGGCTTGGTGGTTCCAAAGGTGTGAATAGCTGGACGCTCTTCTGCAACCACTCGAAGCTTGAGACGCTGAGAAACGCCTTGTTTTATGAACGTTCTCTGGCTGCCACCGTCGAGTAGAATCCTCACCAAGGCGCGCTTCTCTCTCGATTCTGCCCAGGCTTGTGCTGTCTGTAAAAGCACGCGAGGCATACAGCCAGTCTGTGCACCCTGCAACGATGAATGCATGGTAGCCTGAGGAGGTGCAGAATTGTTTCCTTTGAGGGGTGCTGTCGAGTTGCTAACTTCGCAGACGCCTGTCGCGTGCCGGGCGGAGCATTTCGCGCACTTGAGCCACTTGACTGTTCTGCACTCGGCGGCACGATGGTTCTTTTTCGTGCATTTCAAGCACCGTCTCTCTTTGGCCATTATTTCTCTCTTGACGTCTGGTGAAACGGAGGCCACCCAGTCTGCTGTAACGTGATCTTCTGCTCCACAAAATGAACATTGTGACTCATGGTTTTTTACAACAAAGATTGATGCAGTTGGCGGTCTTCCCTTTAGACTTGACTCTCTCGGTTTAAGGTCCTTGTTCAGGGTCTGTCGGCTGCTGCACTGTGCTCGTTCTCTGCTTTCCACTTCCATTCTTAAGAACTCGAGGAAATCTTGGAGCTCGTCTTGGGGAACGGTTGTAGCACTGGCCTTCCTTCGGTAATATTCAAGGCAAAGCTGATCTGGAATGCTTTTCCGAAGTACAGTCAGCAACAACACGCCGTACGTGCTCGATGTCACGCCCAGTGCTTCGAGGCTTCGGACCCCAGACTGTACCTCATCATAGAGGGTCCTGAGCCGTTCTGTGTCATCAAGGCTTTTCACCGGACGAACACCGAGCAAGCGAGACATGTGTTCCTCGATTATGACGTCCTCCTTGCCAAATCGTTCTGTCAGGGTCTTGATGGCAACGACATAATTCTCATTGCTTAACGACAAACCCTCAATAGCCGCGGCAGCTTTCCCTGTAAGATAGCTTGCTAGGTACTGAAATTTATCGATTGGTGAAAGAGCTCCGTTCTCGTGAATAGTTGCCTCGAAGTGGTTCCAAAATCTCTGCCATGATCGCAAGTCCCCATTGAATTTGACGATTTCGAGCTTCGGCAATTTCGTTGTTGTCGAGGGAAGCTGGCTTGTGGTAACGTTGGCGTGGACTAACTGCTGAGAATTAGGCTCGCAAGAGGCCCCCGTTACTGATGGAATTGTCGATCGGTCTTCGCTTGAGGCTTGATCTCGCAGAGCTCTTTTGATACGCGTTTTAGTGACGCTTATCTTCTTATTGTAGGCAGAGCTTGCGGACAATTCTGCGTCAAGTTCCTGCAGATCTATTTTCTTTTCAATGCTGTCGTTGACTGTTTTTAACTCTTCTGACTGCTCGACAAGAAGGTCAAATTGTCCTTCCAGCTCACCGCTTTCGACTGCAGGCTGTTGTAGAAGGTTGGCGACTGCTGCGACAATCTTGTCAATGGCCTGTCGTAGTGCTGCTTGCTTCTTTTGAAGTCGCTCCATGTCGTCGTTGAGGACAGTTGACCAACACTTCCCGGGTCTCGGCACCAAAATGTAGAGTTCCTAGTTTTTCTTTGTTATGTTAGTCTCACTGTACAGCGAGCACCACGGAGCGATGCTAGCAAGGTCGCGCCACGATTCTCCTTTACTGCGCGTTACTCGTTCGGGCGGCAGGGCCGCGCACGCAGGAGCTTAGAAAAACGACACCCACACGTTCGGTAACGGTTAAGAGACTGGGTTTATTTTACAAGAGTCGGACAGCACTGGAGAGGAGAGAAACATGAAAGGAGGAAAGGGGAGAGGGAGAGAGCTTTCTGCCACGGCTTCGGCATGCTGGTCTTCGCGGGGCAGGAGCGGGCCATCTGCAGCTTCGGCTCAGGTTTCGCTTGCGCGTTCGAAGTGCGGACCAATTCCTGGAAGCCGTTTGTGTTCTCATTTCTTCTTCCTGCGCTCTTCTGGTGCCCCCCCTATGTGCCGCGTTTTCGACTCGTCTATTCTCCGTTTTCTACAGCCTTACAGGTCCAAACACTCGGCATCGGCTCAACCACCAGGATCCCCTTTTCCCCAGACACGGCGATGCCACGCACGGCTAAGCGTGGGTGCTCGGGGTCCGTGGTGTCGCACAGTACACGCAAACATCTGCTTTAACAGATGCCCCCTGCGGGGGCTACATTTAGTCGCCTACCACCAGAAGCCGCAGTGTATGTGCTGATGTCGCCTTTTCCCTCCGTTCCGGATGGCGACTACGTTGTTTGCCCCATAACTGACGCGACACCTGAGCGTAGCATCGCTCTACCTCACAATATAGTGCATTAACAGGAGCTGTTGGCGGGCTAGTTGGTGAATGTCTACTGTAGTCATGGTGAAATTGCGCAAAACACACGACACAAAAGTAAGAGGGACACGTAGCACGGGACGAGCGCAAACTACCAACTCTTTATTGAAGGAAAAGGGAACACATTTATACCCTCGGCCACTCAAGCGTTCACAGCTCAATCGCTTTCCACCCCTCCGCCATCAGAATTCATGAATGACATGGCTCAGCACGTATGACTAAACATCTTGAAACAAGGTTAACTAAAGCTAACTGATAAGAACCTTAGCAAACGCAGTCAGTCAATCATAGTAAGGCAGAGTCACGTACTCGAAGCAAAAGCAGTCAAAGGAAACAGAG
>JAJIZL010014276.1:179755-195014 GCA_023969395.1 Amblyomma maculatum | reverse complement strand
CTCTGTTTCCTTTGACTGCTTTTGCTTCGAGTACGTGACTCTGCCTTGCTATGATTGACTGACTGCGTTTGCTAAGGTTCTTATCAGTTATCTTTAGCTAACCTTGTTTCAAGATGTTTAGTCATACGTGCTGAGCCATGTCATTCATGAATTCTGATGGCGGAGGGGTGGAAAGCGATCGAGCTATGAACGCTTGAGTGGCCGAGAGTATAAATGTGTTCCCTTTTCCTTCAATAAAGAGTTGTTAGTTTGCGCTCGTCCCGTGCTACGTGTCCCTCTTACTTTTGTGTCGTGTTTTTTGCGCAATTTCACCATGACTACAGTAGGGAATAGGAACTTGCACAGAGAATTGGCAGTGCTTAACAAAGAAATTGAAGAATATGCGCTCGTTTTAACGAGGCAAAACTGGGGCAGCATTTGTGAAAAACTGGACAGGAATATCGGGAACGCAAGTACGTGGCACTTACTTCGGCATCTTCTAGATCCCGACAAATCTAAACTGGAGGCCAGGCAGCAAATTCACAGGCTAATACATACCTTTGATGGGACCGCGGCTACTCTCATAGCCCAAGTCCGAGACAGGTATTTGAACTGTGCAGAGGGTATAGGCCAACAAATGCCTGATTACAGGGGCCAGGAAAACCCGGAGCTAGATAGCCCGATAACGGTTGCCGAAGTCCGGGCAGAAATAAATGGACTGAGAACAAAGACTGCTGCAGGTCCGGACAGAGTCAACAATCGAATGCTAAGAAACTTGGACGACGCGTCGATCCGACACATCGCAGCATTCATGCAGGAGTGTTGGGAGGCCGGTCGGCTGCCGGCGACATGGAAGGCCGCAAACCTCGTATTCCTCCCGAAACCGGGGAAGCGGTCGGGTTTCGAACACTTGCTTCCGATCTCGCTCACGTCATGCATGGGGAAACTAATGGAGCATGTTGTTCAGGCCCGGCTGAACCGGTTTTTGGAGGACAACGATATCTATCCGAACACCATGATAGAATTTAGACCGCATTTGGCCTCATGGGATGTCATGCTGCAGCTAAAAGAACAGATCATACACAATTCAACAGTAGACACCAGGATGATCGTTGGTCTAGACGTGTCAAAAGCTTTTGACAACGTGAAGCACTCGGCTATTCTGCAGAATCTCAGCGCATTAGATGTTGGAGTTCGCACGTACAACTACTTACGCGACTTCCTACGCGATAGAACGGCAACTATAAGTTTGGGGGACACACAGTAGAAGGTATTCGACTGGGAAACAAAGCCACACCACAGGGATCGGGGTCGTCCCCGACGCTGTTTAATATCGCCATGATTGGTCTCCACCCAAAACTAGACGAAATCCAAGAGCTACACCATACATTATATGCAGATGACCTGACTCTGTGGATGTGCAGGGGCAGTGACGGTGAAATTGAACAGACACTCCAGCGGGCAATCGAAGTTATAGAAAGATACTTAGAACCTATCGGGCTCAGATGTTCGGCCGAGAAATCGGAAGCGCTCGTTCTCACGTCAATACGATCGCCCCATCGTCGGCGTATAAAGCAGGATAACCCGAAAATAACACTCAGGGTCAACGGTAACGTTATACCAACGGTGGCAACCATTAGAGTTCTGGGATTACGAATTCAGGCCAACGGCAGGAACTCGGAAACGATACAGAGGCTAGATGCTAGCACCAGTCAAACCTGTAGACTCCTGAAGCGTATCGCAAACAAACATGCGGGAATGAAAGAAGCTAACCTCCTTAGGCTAGTCCAGTCTTTTATTATCAGTATGATAGTCTACGTGGCGCCGTATTTACGGCTTCACAAGGCAGAAAAGAGAAACTTGACGTTATCATTCGTAAAGGGATAAAAACGGCACTAAGTTTACCACCCAATACATCGACAAACAAGATTATGAGACTAGGGGTCTCCAATACCCTCGAAGAGCTCATTGAAGCTGCAAGGACTTCAAAATGCCAGAGACTGCTGCGCAGTCGTACTGGTCGGAGCATTTTAGAAAAACTGGGGTATGAGCCGCAAGCATGCTCCAGACGTACAGAAAAAGTACCTAGACAGGTTAGAGACAAATTAAAAATACCTCCGCTCCCCAAAAACATGCACCCCGTTTACCATGAGAGCCGGAGGAGTGATAGAGCAACAGCGCTGCAAGCCCGTTTTGAGGGAAGACAGGACGTCTTATATACAGATGCCGCACAATGCGCGAACGGTAGGGACGTGTTTCAGTAGCAACTAGAGAAGACGGGGGCTCGTTAGTTTGCTGCAGCACCCGAAATTCGACCACAACGGAGGCGGAAGAGGTGGCCATCGCGCTAGCTCTAACACAACAGGTCAAAATTATAGTTACAGACTCGAAATCAGCGATTAGAAACTTTGACGCGGGCCGCATTTCGGCCATAGCAGCAAGAGTGTTGGCCAGTGGTTCACCACCGGCAAAGCAGGTCGCGCTCATTTGGACACCGGCGCACCAGGGGTTGAGGGGGAACGAGAAAGCGCACGTACTGGCCCGAGGATTAGCTACATTCCCGGATCCCAGTGACGACTTATGCGCAACCTCATACCCCTTGCGCGATGAGGAGCCCCTGCAGTTCGACGATGACCTTAACACCTACCAAGATATCCTAAATCATTACAAATTAGGCAGATCAGTACTACCAAAAGCGTGTAAGCAACTTACCAAAAGCGAGGAGGTTATGTGGCGTAAGCTACAGACTGGAGTATTCCCTAACCCCCAGTTTTACAGCAAGTGGCAACCGGAAATTTTTAGCCCCAGGTGCAAACGTTGCGATGGCATAGCGGACATGATCCATATGATATGGACGTGTCCTAGATTTGGAGAACCTGACCGAACAGATGAGTCCTGGGAGGCACTACTTCTCAAGCAGGACGAAAAAGGGCAACGAGAAGTCATCCGTCTTGCCCTGGCCGCTGCTAAGATCCAAGGGATCCAGGTCGACGGCTTAGGGGGAGGACATGGTTGGGACAGAGCTTCGCCTCGGATCCTCACCAACCTTTTGACGGGTGCAATAAATGTTATTTCTCTCTCTCTCTCTAGAAAATCGGAAATCGTATATCAAATTGGGCAACGAAAAATTCCGCCTCATCGAGATGGGAACCCTCGGAACGCCTCAAGGAGCTGTTCTCTATCCCCTGCACTTTAACATTGCCCTCAGAAGCCTCCCAGAGAACCTCAACGCTGTGGATGTAAAATCCCTTGATAAAACGAAAGTAGCGACTTTCTGTGAACTTTGCCGCCGCTCCGCGCCCCCTCGCAAGTCCTCCTCTCTCAACTCTCCCATCGGCGCTCTTCTCAACGGTGATTGGCTCCGCGGGCCATCGCCGGGAAAGCGCGCGAAAAGTTCGCTCTTTTTGTGTTTTCATTTTTAGCCGGCGCCATTTTTTAGGCAGTTGCTGTTTGTAGGAGCGAGCTCCCTAGCATTCCGCGCTTGCACTTCGCGCTATTCGCGCTGTTTTAATGCAGCGCTATACCGAGCGGCTGCATATTTATTTGCACAAGCTGTCGTGAAAAAGGCTTCATTCTTTTCGAAATTCCGAGCGGAAAGAAGGCCACCATTCGAATAAAAAAGTGTTTCAACAACATCGGCCGCAAGCACTTGACCCCGACGAAGACTAGTCACCTCTGCTGCCTGTGCGACGTACTGTGCTTTTGTTCCAAGCAACATGAAACTATTTGCAAGCGCATCACAAAGCTGATAATCTCACTTAATTCACTGATCATTTTGCGCCGTTATGCGCGTTATTGTTTTGACTTCATGGTTCCGCTGAACGTGCTATAAATAGCGACAGCTGATGCATACAATGCGCATACAACAGCCGCTTTAATTTCTGAACTAAAGGTCTCGCTTTTCAGTGCTAACGCGTGCAATGAAGGAGATTGTTAATTCATTAATAGGTTCATGTCGCAGGAGAGTGTAGAGGACTCTTTCGCAGAACTTGTCCACAGAGTGTATATATATACGCACACCAAAATTTTGTCTATTTAGGCCTCGAAATTAGACCTCGTCCTAATCTGGCGAAAATTGATGTCCAACCTAATTTGAATATTTACTGGTTACGTCCAAATTTCGGTGGGCCTCCCTCAGAATGTAGCCCCAGAAACCCCCTAAAAATTTGACCACTTCAAAAGGTGGCAAAATTAATGACCAATCTCATTTGCGTAGTGCGAATTCAGGGATTACCTCCAAACTTAGGGGGGCCATTGCCAAAATTTAGCTCTCTGGACCCCCGAAGTTTGACCTGGTCTGATTTGATCAAAATTGGTGTCAAACCTAATTTGAGTATGGCGAATTGAGTGGTGGCCTCCAAACCTAGGTGGCCTATTCCCAAAATTTAGCTCTCTGGTCCCCCGAAATTTGTCCTCGCCTGAATGTGACCAAAATTGGTGTCCGAACTATTTGAGTATGGGAAAATCAGTGGTAATCTACCAATCTAGGAGGGCCACCCCCGAAATGTGGCCCTCTAAATCCCCAAAATTTGACCTGGTCCGAGTCTGACCGGAAATTGGTGTCTATAACCTAATTTGCGTATGGCCAACTCAGTCTTGACTTCCAAATTTAGGTGGGCCTCTTTAATTATTTGCCTAGTTAACGGGCGCCATGTCCATTTTCGTAGCGTAGAGTAGCCGTCGGCCCTGGACCCGAGAGGTCTAGTGTGTACAAAGAAAACAATGCTGTTTGGTCTTGAGATTTTGCACGTGCGCACCCTGTCGCAGTTATCGACATAAGGCCTGTACTTCTTCCACATTTTGCCACTAAAGAGTTGAAAGCGTTGTGGGTCACGTTTCTTTAGTCTAGTCAAACCAAAAGAAAAAAAAATATATTGGTCATACTAAAATTAGACTTGACACCAATGTGGATGAACTTCCGACAAGGTGAATTATCGATGGTCGACAGGGCCAAATTTTTGGGGTACGGATGACGGGAAATCGGTGCCCTGATCTTGGCTCTCGGTTTAAGCTCGACGTCACTTCAAGGCTGCCGACAGCAGGAGCTAGATCCCTTTATTCTTAACAGAAAAAAAGTTGATATTCGATCGTTTTCAAGCAACCGCGAAAATTTTTAACTACGAAAACAACTAAGCAGCTGCATGTGCATTGCGCGGTACCAACCTCAGTCTAAACTTTATTGCAAAATTTTAGGATGACCATCAAAGCATTTGTTCCAGCCTCTTGCTGGCAACCATCGCATTAATGAAACTCCGATCGTTACCAACTGCATAAACTTTACTTCCGCTAAAATTAGTTTGAGGTGAAAATACATTTACCTCAGCATCGGTATGGTGAGAATATTCAGGAATGTTCAAATATATAGTAAATATTATGCTTAATATATTATGACGGGTTGAGACACACGGTAATGAAAAGTCAAAAGGATTGTGAGGTGTATGCGGCAAGCGGTTTTTGTTCATGCGGCAAGCACTCGTAATTTGCACTTTCCTTGCGCGTACGAGACGCTAATTTATGTGGCTCGCGGTACAGTCAAGCAAGTCGCATGTCTTATTCGTGTCTTTATTCGATAACAGAGCGTGAAAAAAGCGCAAACTTAAGAGCGCGCGCGCGTGCCAGCCAATTTCCCGGACGGCGAAGGAGCGCTGCCCAAAAAAGCGTGCCGTGTGCAGCGCGCGCAGGCGGCGGGCGAGGATATTCCAGGAGGAAAGTGCCGGAGTGGAGGAGAGTGTCGCTACTTTCAAATTATCGAGGGACTTTATGTGGATGGCGTACGCCACGCCATCTATGAGGACGACATTAACATCGGGTCATCTCGAGGCACCAATATAGCGCAGATGGAGGAGGCCCTCCAAGAGGCCGCCTCGGTAGTAGAAAACTACGCTCGGGAGGGTGGTCCTCAGTGCGCTCCGAATAAATCAGAACTTTTCCATATTGTAAAGAATAATGAGCCAGGACAATACATACACATTTACGTAAAAGGCAATCTGATACCAGAGGTGAACACACTTGGGGTATCGGGATTACAGATTAATAACCGGGGTAACAATGTCACAGGCGTGAAAAAATTAAAGTGCGCCTGCGAACAAATTAGTAGGATGATTGACAGGATATCTGGCAAGCACGGTGGACTTTAAAAAGAGCCGCGCCGGGGTGTTTCAGTGGTAAGACGCCCAACTACTGTGCTGGAGTACGCAACCAGCGCCTGCTCCAACTTGGGATCCACAATACAATAGGGGAGCTGATTGAGGCCCACAGAACAAGCCAAATTGCTAGGCTGTCGGTGACCAGCACCGGCAGGCAAGTCCTCCGAGACCACAATCCACAATTATAGTGCCTGCCTCAATCTAAGCTTCTCCCCACCACAGAAAAAATATATAATAATTGGTTCACAGGAAGGGAAAGGCGCAGTATCTGACACACTTGTTTCCTGGACACCTGAACCGCGCCGTGAGAGAAGGGAGGAAGGTGGGAGTGAAAGTGGAAAGAGAGAAAGAGGAGCCGTAGTGGAGGTCTACGGAATAATTTCGATCACCTGGGGATCTTTAAAGTGCGCTGACATCGCACAGCGCACGGACGTCTCTTAGTTTCGCCTCCATCGAAACGCAGCCGCCGAGGTTTGGCTCGAACCACAGAAAACATTGACGTCCCGGATGTGTGGAAAAATACAATGACGGTTAAGCCGCTCCCCATAAACATGAATTGGGAGTATAATCAGGGGAGGCGTGAAGCCAGAGCAAAATTTATTCAAAATAACTATGGCAGTAAGACAGGCACATATTACATCAATGCAGAGGTTCTCACTGAGGATGGCATCTCCACCATTGGTGTTGTGCGCGAAGGAAGGCAGGTGAACGGGCTCTCAGTAAAAACTAAGTACGTGCTATGTTGGAGGAAGTGGCAAATTGCACTGGCCGCCACCCACTGCGACGCAGCCTACATAATGTCGGATTCGCAACAGGCCTGCTGGAATTACGTTCGGGGTAGGATAGCACCAATCGCTGCAGAATATTATTTGCCCTTACGAAAAATTCAGATTCGGCTACTAAAAAAGGTTATACGAGTGCCCGCTCACCAGGGGCTGGAGGGGAACAAGACCACACACGCGGCTGTCGAAGCGTTCCTCCCCTGGGGTTCTGCTTAATCTTCCGGCTTAACCGAGGCAACCATACCAATCCCGCTCATAACTTATGCGGATATTACAAACTAGTTATGCCTCTGCAGGAGGGCATTCCCAGGACCCGCCAAAGGTCTCGACAGATCTGAGGAGTGCCACCTTAGACGGCCCCAAATGGGGTGTTTTCAATATCTCATCATACTAAAACACGTGGACCCGACATTTACGGGCAGGTGCACATTCTACGGGCAGTATGCTGACCTATACCACTTGGTGTTGGCCTGCCAGCAAAATACATAACTAAAAGCTATAACTAAGGAGAGCTGGGAGGCGGGCATGTCCAGCTCAGACCTGGAGGCTCAGGGTGTCCTGGTCCAGAGAGCTCGGGCAGTGACGGCGGCTAATGGCGTCCCGGAATAGGGTCTGCCACTCAGCTCCGCCATCAAACGCACCTCCCTTCCCAAATCATTTTTTTTTCAGTTTTTTCCTCCTCCTCCTCGAACGCCGCACCAGAGAGCATATATAGAAAAAGCACGATGAACTTCAGCGACTAAAGCAGTGAAAGGCGAAAGCTTGAGGTCTCATCTTGTCTAGCGTTCCTGCCATCTGCAATCCCACACTTGAACGCGCGCCAAGGAACGCCACTCGACAGCGCCGCGAAAGCGGGACACTCTTTGCCCACGACCGTATGAATCAATAAAGGCATTCGCTCTAATAGACTAAAAAATATTTGTCACTCAATTAGGATAACATCAAGGATGTGACGTCCGCCATTTGCCGTCAGCTATGAGGACCAACCGGGAACGAGTGCGCTCGTACGCCACCGGGCGGCGCTTCTTTTGCCTTCCGCGTGCTGCACCTTTCCATTCCTGTAAACTATAGTTAACTAGAGTATTCTAGTTCACTACACTGTAAACTAATTATAGAATGTCGATGAACTTAGACGCGCTCGACATGGAAGCCAAGAAGAGATTAGCTGCTGAATACTCATCTAACGGCGCGACCGGAGGCGCGCCAGTGGAACGGCTGAAGCAAAACGAATCGCCTCCCGTAAGGGGCGCTGCCGCACCTATTACTAGCCCCGCACCGCTGCCTCTGTGCTACTGAGGGCAGTCGTCGGAACGGCACTCGGACCACGTGCTCCGGACGGTCACTCAGCGTTTCGGTGTGGCTAGACGCAGCCAGCTTGCGGAATAGGCCTGCGAACGCGGTCTGCGGACAGAAATCTGTGGTCCATAGCGAAGTAATGCTTTCACATTAAAAATTAGAGGGTCTCTTTAAATATCTCTTAACAGGAGAATGACGAAAGCCTACCCTTCTTATCTTTTATTTTCCCTCCTATCGTTAGCCCCTTGTCAGCATTCGTTGCAGTGCTACATATAATTATGGTATACAGGAAAGGAAAGGCGCAGTATCTATCAAACTTTGTCCTGCGTGTTCGGACGGTACACCATCGCTCCTGTCTCGTGGCGTTCCTTGGCGCGTTTTCAAATGTCGCATTGCAGATGGCAGGGACTACGGAGTAATTCAGTGACACATCCCGCCACGGCCAATCAGAACGCCGCAAAAGCGGGACATACTTTGTCCGCGACAGCATGAGCCTGTAAAGTCTTTAGCCTTAATAAATCGTCTCTTGTGTGCTGTCGGTATGATTGTAGTGCTGTGTAGTCCGCACTGAGTGGCACGCTGTCGAAGAGGAAGACGGATTCACATTGCTTTGCGCCGGGCTGTCGGAGCGGTTACCCGGACGCTCCTATGGCGTCTTTGTTCGCCACTCCTAGAGACGATGACCTCAGGAATAGGTGGGAGCGCAATCTTCACAGGGAGTTCTAATCACTGACAGAATCTTCAGCGGTCTGCGAGCGCCACTTTGAGCCCGAATGCATATTGAGGGACTACGTGCTCGTGATAAACGGCTCCGAAGTGCGACGTCCTCGTGGAAAACTGTCTCTGTCACCTGGTACGGTGCCTACGCTTCGGCCTATAGTGAACTACAATATTCTCCTAGTTCTCACTTCTCACTATACTTCTGCCTGACTACCTCTGTTACCTTTCTGTGAGAAACGTTAAACAGAGGCCGGAAAGAAAAAGTTCAGCAAAAGCAAGCTTGTCGGCGACCAGCGAAACCACGACAAGGCACACATATCGAAACAGATGAAATTTGTCTGCCTCGAAGCGATATTTCTGTTTGTGAGCTGAACGCTTTAAACGAAGCTGAAGCTGCAGGCCCCACCGAGTGTGAGCCCTTTGCAGTTAATGTGCTTCAACGAGTGACGCTTCCTTCAAAGCTCTGGTGTCGGCCTAATTACAGCAGTGACGCCAGCATGCTCTTCTCAACATCTGTACAGAAAGACACGGGACTTGAAACTCTCCATGAGAAATGCGTGCTACTCTGTACAAATGAAGACAGAACATCCAGCAACAAATCAAGGATTACGCACCGCCCTTTCATGGTAGCAGGCAACACAGAACGATGCAATTTTTCACCACCGCTCAACTGCTCAGAAAGCCAAGGTACGAAAAAAAATTCGGAGGACGCTTAAGCTTCGCCTTTAAGAATGGACCGCGATAGCGTTATCGCAACCATTCGCACCGTCTACTCATTTGGTTGTCGCGCTTTTGAGTGACACAAAGATGTAGTTCACAAGATACAACACTCGTCAACTTATCGAAATCATGACTGTTTGGTAATTACTTGTTCTAAAACGTGATTCTGGTACGTAGAAGCGCTGCCAGCCACCTTGCCGAAACGCACGGGCCTCAAGTTGCAGTCGTAGTTCGTCGGCAACATTGTTGCCGATCCGAGCGCCGGCGCGATGAAGATCTCAGAGGCCATGCCCTGTCCATCTTATGCCGTGCGCCACACACATGATGGCGCTACGTGCACGCCAAGCGAAGCGGAAGTAAAAGGAAAAAGTAATTTGCCACTCGCTTAACTGCGAGTTCTGTAATTCTGTAATTTACATGCTCATAATTATTATTATACGCCATAATACACTTCTCTGAGGGACATTTCTGAGAAAACACCGCAATCAATAGACGCGCCTTTGTCCATTTGAAACAATCTAGTGCGGTGAACTGGAATAAGTGTTTGGGTTCCTGGCATAGAGAGTGGCACACAACCCCTGCGAATTTCGTGAACATGCCTTCGGTAACAACCCCAGTGAAGTATTTAGCAGTGGCACCGAAAAACTTCCGATACAGTGAGTCATATTTGAACCAGCAGGTTTTAGAAGTACGTGAGAAGGCCTACAGACTAAAAGGAGTCGGTTGGTCTATGTTTGCACGTGTTACGATTTGTAATTTATTTCTTGTTACCAAGATATGGTACGTGTTACAAGTACTGAATTGTTCTCGTGTGAATGCGCAGATTCCACCGTGTGTTCGCCATGTTTGTGTGGGGAAGTACTTGGGAGCGCACCCGCCGAACCAGCTTGTTTCATCGCGTCCGCTCGAGAGGAGTTGGTTTGGCGCATTTGTACTTGCGCCAAGTGGTTAACCGTTTTATGTTCTTTCGTTATACAAAGGACCCCTTTTTACGAACTGTGTGTCAGGTTAGATTGAACAGAGAGCTACCAAATTTTGTTGTAAGTTCGGCGAGCATGCAAGGGAGGATTTTCGGAATCCTTAAAGAAGTGTATATGCCATGTCGTGTATTGCAAGCACGTTTTTCGCTTGAATATTTATCAACTGTGACGAGAAATAAACTTTACAAGGACTTGTGCGATGTCTTTCTCCCCATCCCATTGTACAGATCGTTGTACTGTGCAGGTTTATGGACGTCAGTCCTTAAGCGAGTTAAAAATATGGCTAATCATATTTTTCTTTCTTCTTCAAACTCCATAGCAATACACTAAAGTTGACTTATTTGGAAATGAAAGGTTTTTTTGTACCTTGGGGAAATCACTGCTTCATATGCCGCAAACTAAGAACTATTGAATACGTTTTCTTAGACTGTTGGGAAGCCTTTTTCTTCTGGGACATTCTACGCCGAAAAATTAAAAAAGACTTAACCGTGGATGCATTCGGAATTCGATTTTTACCTATTGATGATGATGGGCTACCGCTCTGCACAGTATATGGCGATCCAGAATGGCTTTCAGGCATGCAGACGTTGATGCGAGGAAAATACGGCAGGGTTTTCTGGAAGCCGTTGCGAGTGTTATTGAAGTTTTCAAGGCACAAGACGAAGTGCCTGAGTGGCTTCCGAGAATGGAAGTGTTGCTGCAAATTACTGGGTTGTTATGGATCACGCAGCCTAAATAGCGTAGTTTTAACCCATGTAGTGCATTTGTGGCTAATATTCGCTCTGTGTGTGTGTGTATGTGTGTGATGTTCTATATGTGTAAACTCTGAGAAAAAATTACCGACGATTACGTTACTTCCTAATGCGAAATTTGAGCGCAGCAATTAAGCTGTTTCACCTTTTCGATAGATTGAGGCAAAAAAATCGAGCAACACATGTATGCGCTATCACAGAATTTTTTGTTATTTTTCACACGTATTCCTTTAACAAAGACTCCCTTCTCGGCGGCGGCGATGAGCTTCTGCTTCAGCTTCGCTTACACCTGGTTGCTCTCGACGGTGGCGATGAGCCTCCGCTTCGGCGGTGCGAACGGCAGGGTCTTCTCGACGGCGGCGATGAGCTTCAGCCTCGCTTACTGCTCTGGATTCTGGCGGCCACGGCACTGGGCCTCTGCTCTGGCAGCTCGTTTAGCAGCAGCAGCAGACGGAGGACTTCCACCGGTCGTCTCGCTCATGGCTCAGAAAGAACTGGCAGATAATTTCGCAGTGGCGAACGGCAGCGGCAATTTCGGCTCGGGCGGTGCACATATACAGATCCGCCGCCACCGATCTGGCTCTCTGATTGCCACCGCACAGGGGTTGCATTGGAGGAGGAGCGAAGAAAGGAATTAAGTTCGAGCCGGCGCTTTGGCAACCGGAGACTCGCAGGAAGAGGGGGGAGGGGGGCGCGTGTACACCCAGCGGCAAACAATGGGGGCAGAAGCGCGCGCAGCAAGCGGACAACGCGATAAAGGGAGGAGGGAAGAGATAGCAGCGACTGATTGATGCTGCTGACGCCGATAGTGAGTCAACCCCAGCTGCGGAGTTGGTTTCAGGGACAACGCCGCCGATGCCAACGCAAACAATATGATACCCTGGCTTCCGCAGCGCCAAGAACCAGGTCTAGCCGTGGGAAGGTGGTCACGTATTCGTCGACGTGCCGGGGCCTACGTGAAATAACCGGCGCGTCGGCAACTGAGGAGCACCCTATCCGCCACACAGGAACAGGGGGGGGGGGGACCTTCCCCTTTTCTTTCTGCATGGCGGCGACGGTGTTCTATGCAGTCACGTTATCTTGACTCTCTAGCGGCGCCAGCGGCATCCAGCGGTATCATTCGGTCGCTGCTAGCGCTGGGGGGATGAAAGGGGGGCGGAGCTGGTTACGAGGCCGACGACGACGCCGACGCCGACGCGAAACCCAGGAACGGACGCCAAAGAGCTGCGCTCTAAAAATTAGGCAATAAAGAAAAAAAAGCTGGCGTGACCGAGTAGCAAGCGTGCTCGTCTCGCACCCCAGAGGCCCACGTTCGGTTCCACAGGTCGGTGATTTTTCCTACTCATCTTTATTTATTAAAGCTTCTGGGATTTTTTTGCTCACGACACCGACTTTTCTGCGACACGGGGCTCTTAACGCTACCGCGTTAAAATGCTTAGATACTTACACTGAAGCTATGTTAAAACAGCGATTGCAGGATTTTTTACTAAAGCATAAGTGCACCGCAACGGGGCAACGACACAGAGAAACGCGCACAAGTGCCTAAAGCAGCAGCAATGCCGGTGCTAGAAAAGGTTGCATTGGCGCCATCTCATGGTGCCGCATGGAGGAGCACGCCTGCACCTCCCTGTTTCCGTTCGCGCGACTAGAAGAATATTCTACTTCACTATAATCCAGGCATAGCAGAGTTAGGACATCTTTCATTTTTTTATTATTAAGGCGAGAGCCTTTAATACGCCATCGTTGTCTACAGAAGGTCGTCAGCAGAAGCTTTTCAGCATATTTGTCATGCTTTCGAAAGGAAAAAAATTACAGGGCCTCTTAGATGTCTCCCAAGAGAAAAATGCGAAAGCCTACCCTTCCTATCCTATAATTTGCCTCCCATCGTTAGCGTCTTGTCAACAATCGTTGCAGTGCTATATGTAATTATAATTGGTATACAGGAAAGGAAGACGCAGTAGCTATCACACTTTCTCCGGCAAGTGTGAGTTTGGACGGTACACCATCGCACCTGTCGCGTGGCGTTCCTTGGCACGTTCAAGTGTGGCATTGCAGATGGCAGGGACGCATTCTGCCTAGGTCAATCAGAACACCGCAAAACAGGAACATACTTTATCCACGACCGCATGAGTGGAAGGAGGGGGTGGCTGGTCCTGTCCCCATCGTTGTTATTGCTGTAGGAAGCAGGAAAAGAAAAGGCACGGGCCTGCCACTGGCTCTGTAGCTGAGTCACCTCCGCTGCCTCGTGCATACAGAAGAAAGAAATAGAGATTTTTTTGGATTGGAAAACATTTATTTCGTCGCTCAAGCAGGTCTAAGGAGAGACGTACTAGATGGCCGCTAGTCCATGGCTGGCGGCGACCTTATTAGCCCGCTCGATGGCCCGTAGTTGAATCTGCGGGTCCGAGCTGACCAGCACGGCTTCCCACTGCTCGGGAGAAGGGAGCTGTATTAATTCCACCGCAGGTGGATCAATTGCGCAGTTCCAGAGAATGTAATCATATGTCGCTCTTTCGCCGCATTCACTGCAGGTTGGGTTTTACTGGCCTGGGTACATCAGGGCAAGCACCGCCGGATTTAGGAGAGAGCGTGTTTGTAGTCGGCGCCAGGTAACTTCCTGCGCCTTTGTTAAATATTTGTGTGTGGGGGGGGCGGATATGTGCGCCATTCCAGCCTGAAGTGATGGGTAATGTCATGAAATGAAATTACCCCGTACTTCGTGAAATCCGGGTCGGAGGGCGCGCTCACTGCCCGGTCGACGAAACCTCGGGCTTGCGCGTGAGCCGCCTCATTCCCCGGATTAGGCGAGTGGGCCGGGACCCAGATTAGTTCAATTTCTCTAGCCGGAGTAGGGGTGCTTTGGAGGATGCGGAGGGAGGTAGACGTGATGCGACCCCTTGCGAAATTGCGAATGGCTGTTTTAGAATCACTGAATGTAATATCGGCGGACGTGTTTGCAATAGCTAAGGCTATGGCCGCTTCCTCTGCCGTCTCGGAGGTGGTGGTTGCGATTGATGCGGCCGCCAACGGGGAACCGTTCCCATTCACAGCGGCCAGTGCGAACGCTTGTCTCTGGGTGTGCCAATATTCCGCCGCGTCCACTTATGCTGCATTGACGTGTCGGCCGTACTCGCCATGTAGGGCGCGAGCCCTCGCCATGCGTCGGCCTTCGTGGTGCGCGGGGTGCATATTCTTGGACAAGGGTTTAATGAATAGAGCTGTCCTAATGTGTGTAGGTAAGTGTGTTTTCGCGTCCTTCTCTGGAAGTTGTTCGCACATGTGTAGTCTGTACAGGATGGACCTTCCCACGTTCGTGCGAGTGAGTCGTCCGAGCTGGGAGACAAAGTGTGCCTCGCACAGCTCAGAAAGTGTGTTGTGAACCCCAAGGGCCACTAGCCTTTCCGTAGACGTGCTTTGCGGGAGCCCAAGGGCTGCCTTGTAGGCCTGTCGGATTAGGCTCTCGACCTTCATTCTTTCCGCGAATTGCAGTTGCAGGTACGGGAGAGAGTAGACAATTTTGCTCTGTACGAGAGCCTGGACTAATCGAAGAAACAAAAAGAGGGAGAGAAAGACGCGCGCCGCAACAGCCATTGTCCAGCACCTAAGCGGTAGCGGGTGCGATGGCCTACAACAGATGGTGGTGGTAGAACATTTATTTTGGAAACCAGGGTACATTATAACGATTAAAGTGTTCGTGACATGTTGGCCGCGGCACTAGCTTGAGGGAGTCTAGCAGTCCAGCGATAATATTATTAATAATCATAATTATAATAATATATTACTATTGATTTATAATATTATTATTAATATTATATTACAATTATATTAAATTATTAGTATTATTATTATTATTATTATTATTATTATTATTATTATTATTATTA
>JAJIZL010014276.1:127910-178013 GCA_023969395.1 Amblyomma maculatum | reverse complement strand
CCTGCCACGCGCCAAACGTGTGTGCGTGCGTGTGTGTGCAAAAGCTGACCAAGCCTGGAGCTCGAGGGAAAGTGAGTCGCCCTCTCCTGTCTGCAGGAGGTGGAGATGAGGTCGGAACACCTGCGATTGAGTCATTCGTCGTGAACCAACATGTTTGGCTCTCCCTTTCTTGTGAGGGTTAACCCTTTCCCTGTGAACTGGAAAAACTATAAAAAGCAGCGGCCGGCTCCGCTGAGTTAGAGACTACTTTGACGCGCCGTGGAGGCGACGCTAGGCACCAGCTGTGTGAGAGTGTCTGTATTCTCTCCGGGTCAGCTTCTCTGCCCGTATCTTCACGATGTTGTAGTAAAGGTTGTTTCGTTAGAAAACGCCTCGTCCTTGCTGGCACCTTTGATGCCATCCGCCGTCCACGGAGCCGCCAGGCCAACGCTACCGAGGGGCCGCGCGCCGCACGTAATGACAGCTGGCAGCGGTACGCAACCCAGAGCCACGCGACCCAAATGTAACAGAAGGGAAAAGCGCGGTAACTGTCTCACTTGTTTTTAGATGGACGCCTCAACCGCGCCGTAAGGGAAGGTAGGAAGGTGGGACTGAAAGTAGAAAGAGAGAAAGAGGAGCCGTAGTGGAGGGCTACGGAGTAATTTCGACCACCTGGGGTTCTTGACGTAATGTTATTAATGTAGAAACTAAAATTAAAATAAATAGAATGATGGTATAGTTAACCACTCTAAAACAATAATTAAGATATAGGGAGAAAAATTAGCATAATAGCTGCTGCTACCACCCCGTTTCAAAGGGTATGCTCCTGTATTCCATCCATCCATCCATCCATCGGGTAGGCTGCCTCGATGCGCACGCCCCCCACTGCCCAACTTTTTTAGACCTAATCTAAAAACGCTGCCACTGCCGCAGGGCGCGATGGCGCGCGCATCGAGGCACCTTAACATGTGGTGTCGTCTTCCATTGGAGACACTTCGCCTCTCTTGCTTTCGCAATCTCCTAGGCTTAACTACAGCTAAGCCACTGTGAATTTTTTCGGTGCTTTTAGTTTCGAACCGCCCAACGTTATGGTGATGGTGGCTATGCCCAGCGTGGCCACAATACAGGGTTGCCACAACTGCAGCCTGCTAAACCTGATAGCGAATAGGGTCTATAGGAAGCTGACCCCGCGGTTCGTGGTCTATGCGTCCGTAGGCACCTTTCGCTCACTCGAACGCCGCACCAGACAGCAAACAAAAGAAGACAGCTGTTTAGGAGGCATTAGGGCAGCAGGCTTCAGTGACGTTTGAAATTAACTGAATAGAAAAGGCGCAGTATATGTAACATTCTCCGTGGACATGTACGACGCCTTAACGGAAAGGAGGGAGTGAAAGAAAAGGGGGAGAGAGAGGGGTGCCTTCGTGGAGGGCTGCAACCCACTGCGCTATAATGGCTTTCACCTCCTTGTACTTGAGTTGTCCAAAGCGCCCACAAAAATATATTATTATTATTATATTATTAGACCGCAGCTCTTTGGTGCCCGTGCCTAGGTTTCGCATCGTCGTCAGCGTTGGCGTCATCAGCCTCGTAGTCTAACATCTGGTGGGGGTACCAGTCCCAACCCTGCGATCCAGCACCGCACCGTCCATCTGGCAGAAGAGGCCGCAACAAGCCAAGGGCTACCTGCCAGCCTCTAATCCGCGGGCGCATGACTCCCCATTTCCGATGGAATTAAAAGTTGTACAACCAACCAATCAGCCTCGTACCCAGCTCCGCCCCCTTTCATCTCCCCAGTTGGAGCCGGCGCTACGGCAACCGGAGCCTCGCAGGAAGAGTGGGGTACACTCGGCGGTGAACGATGGGGGAAGGGGCGTGCGCAGCAACCGGAGAACACGAGGAAATGAAGGGGGGGGGGGGGGGGAATCCCGGGGGGCCGCGCTAGCAGCGACTGGCTGATGCCGCTACCGCCGCTAGCAAGTCAAGACAACGTGACTGCGTAGAACACCGTCGCCGCCATGCAGAAAGCGGAGGGCGGGGTCCCTCCCCCCTCCCCTCTTCCTGTGTAGCGGCGAGGGTGCTCTCCGGTTGCCGAGCCCCGCCGGGGTGGTGCAGTGGTAATACGCCCGACTACTGTACCGGAGTACCTGGGTTCGAACCCGACCTCGGCGGCGGCGTTTCGATGGAGGCGAAACGGAGGCGTCCGTGTGCTGTGTGGTGTCAGCGCTCATTAAAGATCCCCAGGTGGTCGAAATTACTCCGTAGCCCTCCACTACGGCTCCTCTTTCTCTCATTCCACTTTCACTCCCATCTTCCTCCCTTCCCCTACGGCGCGGTTGCGTTGTCCACAGAAAAACAAGTGAGACAGTTACCGCGCCTTTCCCTTCCTGTAAATAAATCAAAATATCCGGTTGCCGAAACGCCGGCTCCCTATCAGCGGATCACGGTGCATCCCGTTCTCACTCGCTTCATTCGCTAGCGGCGTCAGCGGCATCAGTCAGTCGCTGCTATCTGTTCGTCGCGCAACGTTCCTATGGGCCCACGCGTTGCTTCCCGCAACCTTCCAATACCTCAATTGCTCTTCATTTCGGCGAACACAAAGCTTCATTCATGAGAGCCAAGAACTGTTAGTGGAGTGTTTCTTGATGGAATATGTGTGAAAAAAAAAGTTTGTAATTGTACATACGTGTTTTGCTCAAAATGTTTGTCTGAATCTATCGAAAAGGTGAAACAGCTGATGAGCTGCGCTCAAATTTCGCGTTAGGAAGTAACGTAATCAAGGGAAATTTTTATTATTACTGTTATAATTGAAATGCGGAACCAGAACGTTGGCGCTGCACGGTGTCACCGCACATAGGAACAAGTTCGTCGCCTGTCGCAAAAGACTTGTTTACAGAATTTCACTGTCCTACGGAACGCGGTGCATTGGCCAAACGCGATGTTGCTTAATCAAATGATGCTGGAGAACCAAAACATTGTAGACAGTAACAAGGATCTTTATTAACTGATAAGACACTGCAAGCAGTGTGAAACCATGACAAAGAAGAAGAAACGTTGCACAGCCTGGTGGTGTAGCACAGGTATACTCTACACGCACTGCGATCAGACAATGCGGGAAATAATGGAAGCATTTCATATCAATCATGGCCAAAGCTGCATCAGCAAAACATCTGTCACTCTAAACGACAGAGACAGCTTTTCTTGGCGGCTTTTGAGCGTCGCGCGTTTGTCTGCTTTTTGTTCTTATTGACATTTAGTGGGACGCAGGATGTGCATCGTGTTGTTTTCTTTACAAGCGCCAAGTGATGGCATTAAAAAAACAGTTGAAAGCAAGCGCTCGTGCCGTGTCTTTCTCGTGCTTGTCCGCTGATGTTTGCGCTGTCTGGTTTATTTATTTATAGGAAGGGAAAGGCGCGGTAACTGTCTCACTTGTTTTCTGTGGACACCGCAACCGCGCCGTAAGGGAAGGGAGGAAGGTGGGAGTGAAAGTGGAAAGAGAGAAAGAGGAGCCGTAGTGGAGGGCTACGGTGTAATTTCGACAACCTGACGATCTTTAACGTGCGCTGACATCGCACAGCACACGGACGCCTCTTCGTTTCGCCTCCATCGAAACGCAGCCGCCGAGGTCGGGTTCGAACCCGGGCACTCCGGCACAGTAGACGGGCGTCTTACCACTGCACCACCCCGGCAGGGCGTTTGCGCTGTTTTGTTGTTATTGTGGTTGTAGGAAGAAGGAAAAGAAAATGCACGGGCCAGCTACTAGCTCTGTAGCTGTTGTTGGTGTTGTGGCTGTAGGAAGAAGAAAAAGAAAATGCATGGGCCTGCTACTGGCTCTGTAGCTGAGCCACCTCCGCTGCCTCGTGCAGACAGAAGAGAAAATAGAGAAGAAAGAAAAGGAAGAGGAAAAGAAAGACGCGTGCCACAACAACGGCCGTCGTCCACCATCGAAGTGGTGGTGGGTGCAGTGACGGCCTACAAAAGATAAAAATTCGGTGGCAGGCTACTTGTCCCAGCCCCATCAGGGGAGACAACCTTTTTACAGTTATGAATGTTTACCAACTAGCCGAAATGAACATGCTGCTCAGCGCTCATCTAGGACGATTTGAGGAAAAGCTCTTGCGCACGCGCGACAAAGGCGTAGCTGGCGCCCTGTGTATAATAATAATAATAATTGGTTCACATGAAGGGAAAGGCGCAGTATCTTTCACACACGAGTCTGTGGACAGCTGAACAGCGCCGTAAAGGAAGGGAGGAAGGTGGGAGTCAAAGTGGAAAAAGAGAAAGAGGAGCCGTAGTGGAGGGCTACGGAGTCATTTCGACCATCTGGGGATCTTTAACGTGCGCTGACATCGCACAGCACACGGACGCCTCTTCGTTTCGCCTCCATCGAAACGCAGCCGCCAAGGTTGGGTTCGAACCCTGGTATCCTGAACAGTCGTCGGGCGTCTTATCACTGTATCACCCCGGCGGGGCAACCCCTGTGTAGGCGGTTTTTTTTTTGTTGGAAAACATGACCCACCAGCGCTGGCTCACTGTGCATTCATGCACTGTAGTGCGGCGGATGATTAGAGCTGCTTGCCGCGCTTTCGCCGTTTGTGTAGGTCCTGTGGCTCGGGAGAACTTATCACGTATTTAAAGGAAACGTTGGACACGCGAAAAAAGGCAGTCTAGATATTTTATCAGCGGTCCCTGGGTGTGCGTCGTCTACTCGCCGAGTAGTGTGCTCGGTGTCCTCTTCTGCTTGTGCCTTGCGGAGGCGCTGTTTTGTTCTTTCCCGTGGTTTTTTTTTTTATTGAGAGCATAATTCGTTTTTAGGTGTTTTGATTTCCTCCTACATCCGCACCACTTACGAAAAGGGCCACCTCGCCTTGACACAAGGTGGTGTAGAGCTTGCCTTTAAAATGCGTATTTGCTGGAGTAAGTATACCTTGGCCAAGAGCTACCGATTTACAGAGTAGGTCGTGCAAGACGGAGCATCTAGTGCACCCCTTACATAAAACCACGGCCGCTCAATGGAGGCGCACTTGGGTGCGGCCCGTCGCGTCGCCCGGAAGAGCCGTATTGCGCCTTGGTATCATCGCCACCGCTGCGGCGCCACCGCTCCGTAACAAGTCCGGGGAGAGAGCTGCGCGCAGCGGCCGTGGTTGTGCTTTCGTTTCGGCGTCAGCGCGGTAGGCGCTTGCTCAATTTAGGATTTATGAGCGGCATTTCACACATTATGTGATGCTACGTGCAAGTTTGCTATTGATAAGGTGATAGCGGCATGTCATCATCACTGGGCTTTTCCAATTCATTTGTGGTCATTCGTTTGCAACGCGAATCAAGGCAGTTGTGGGCTTCGCTGAGTGGGCACCCATTTAGCTGCGTTTCAACCACTGTAATAACGTATTAGATATTACAATCTTGAAATCGGGACAAGGTTTGGGGCCATTTATTCAGCGTGAACTTTTCTGGAAACTTCCAATTCAGGACGTAGCGTTCAACATTATTTTTCAGCCTGTTCCTCCGTTTTCACTGGAAATAATATTGGGTACCACCACCCAAACGTACTAGCTAACACAAACTGTTGCAAAAGAAACCACACAAGACAGCCAGTTCAACAACACGCCCGCAGGCTCAGGCAATTTTTTTTTTCGTTTGATTATGAAGCCGCGTGATGCACAGAACACAGGCAAGCTTATTCTACAAGCGAATAACTTTCCTCAAAAAAGGTTTATGTGCAAGAGTGAATTTTTCCACTGTCAGATTGATGTTGCCTGTCCAGTTGGTCTGCAGTGGTCGCATTAGTTTGGTTAGGTCCTTAATGTGACTGCGGTCTTCTCTCTGGGAAATAAACTCCGGACATTGTACAAAATGGGGAAGAAGGGATGAAACTAACATGTTGCATAGCTTGCTGCTTCTTCTGACCTCCGGGCACTTCATCACCTTGCTAACAAAGGTGCATGGTGATAATCAGATACCTTAGGCGTGCATCATCAAGAATTTTGATAAGTCCAGGGTTTTGCAAGAATCAAAAGGCACAAAGTTAATAAAAGGATAGGGACTAATAAAATAAAAGTATTGACACTCTAAAGTAAACACTAGAAGATATTTAAACTTTGCTAATATATAAATAATGAAAACACGGGCAGGCACTGAAAACAGAATAAATAAAAATGTTTCATGAGATTCTGTAAAACTATTCATACTTTCTCTTCAAATGGACGTGTAAGGTAACCAGCCAAGAATGCAATCGGTGCTAACTCTATGTCAGCTGCTGGTTCACACCACACATGAATGAATCCAAGCTGACTCGAAAACTCTCTCGCAGCAGACGTGATACGGCAGTTGGCAAGGTACGACTTTCATAATAACGAATGCCAAGTTTTATAGCTGCCCAATTGTTGATAGGTGCATTTGCAGACTTTGATGCTTGCAAGATGCCAACCTGCACAAAGCATGGCAAAGTGTGTATAATCTCATTCGATATTTCTTTTTTCGCTAGTGGTACATTCAGTATTTTCTCCGAGGTGAAAACTGTAGCCCTTGCGTCAACTCTGTCGTTCCCGCTTTTCAATTGCCTTAGGCTGCTAAAAAGCGATACTAGAGGTCCGCTGTTGAGGGCCTGCTTTAGGGCGTATCGGAAGCTGAAAATAAGATTCAGTTAAATGCAATGTACTAGTAAGGCACACCGAAGACATTGTTGTAAGATACTTGATGTGATCAAGAAGGCACTTAATTTGCGCCACTGTGAATCTGGTTGTCATTATTGTTGCTTCGTACGTTTTTTTGGTTAGCCTTTGCTTCGACGTGCTTCCTTGGACCTGAATGTCTTCAATATGGCAAAGTCCAACTCTAACCAAGCGAGTCACTCGTCATCTGACAAATAGATAGACTCCTCTTGGTATCTCCATGGCTTCACATGCGATGTTGTGCAAGGCATACCATTTTAATATTGTCACGATATTGGCGACTAGGGCTAGGCTATCAGAGCCGGTGCAGGTGGAATTATAAGGTCCAAGCTTTAGGTACGTCCTTCTAGTCCGGAGCCGATTCACTTCGTCCTTTTTCTCCGAGCGCCACTTCAACGTCTTTCGCTGCGAGCGCCCCCTGGCATTCCTCCCTCCTTAAGCGTGATGCACACGGCACACGTGCACACAGGTGAACAAAAGCAAACGAAAAAAAAAAGTTTGCAGATGCCGTCTTTCAGTTACCGCGTAAAATACGGCTTCATGCGTAGGACATGAACTGTCTCTGGACGAGGTAGCCGACGGCCTCTCTGCTCTGGGCCATCTGGGAGGACCTCATAGTTAACGTCGCTGAGGCGCCGCAAGACTTTATATGGTCCAAAGTAACGGCAAATCAGCTTTTCTGACAGGCCACGGCGTCGAACAGGAGTCCACACCCACACCTGGTCCCCGGTGTTGTAGGAAGCTTGTTTGTGGCGGAGGTTGTACCGGCGTGAATCCTTGTCCTGTTGCTGGGCGATGTGGACGCGTGCTAGTTGGCGTGCTTGCTCAGCATCTTGGGCAAAATGTTCGGCGTCAGTAGAAAGCTCGGTATCTGTTTCGCAAGGGAGCATTGCGTCCAGCATCGTCCGAACCTCTCTGCCGTAAACTAGGCGAAACGGCGTGAAGCGTGTCGTCTCTTGGACTGCCGTATTGTACGCGAATGTCACATATGGTAGGATAGCATCCCAAGTCTTGTGCTGGGCGTCGACATACATCGCCAGCATGTCCGCAATGGTCTTATTAAGCCTTTCAGTCAGCCCATTGGTCTGCGGATGGTAAGCAGTAGCTTTTCGATGCGCCGTACCGCTGAGATGAAAAACTTCGGCCATCATTTGTGAAGTAAAGGCAGTCCCTCTGTCAGTAATAATACAGGTCGGAGCACCGTACCGCAGCATGATCTGGTGTACGAAGAAATGGGCAACCTCCGATGCTGTACCACTAGGTAACGCTTTGGTCTCGGCATATCGAGTCAGGTAGTCTGTGGCGATGATTATCCAGCGGTTGCCCCCGGAGGATCGAGGGAAAGGACCGAGAAGGTCCATGCCGACTTGATCAAACGGTGCGCGTGGTGGTATTATGGGCACGAGAAGGCCTGCAGGCTTTGATTGCGGAACCTTCCGACGCTGACATTGCCGACAGCTCTTAACATAGCGCTTAACGACAGTTGCAAGGTTAGGCCAGCAGAATGTTTTTCGTATTCTAGCAAGTGTGCGAGTATAGCCCAAGTGACCAGAAGTTGGTTCATCATGGCACGCGGAAAGGATTTCCTCTCGCAGTGCTGCGGGTACCACGAGGAGGTAGGTTCTCGAATCGGATCTAGAGCTGTGCTTATAGAGTACACCACTTCTCAGGCAGAAAGTTGAGAGGCTCCGAGAAAAGCACTTAGGTATTGTGGTTGGCTCACCTTCTAAATAATCGATCAGGGCTCGTAACTCTGGATCAGCACGCTGCTGATGAGACATGTCTGAAGCATCAACAGCTCCGAGAAAACTGCCAGAGTCACCCGTATGTAGTGAAGCGAGCTCGACGGGCGCACGAGAGAGCGCGTCAGCATCTTCATGTTTATGTCCCGACTTGTAGACTATAGTAAGGTCAAACTCCTGTAGGCGAAGGCTCCATCGCGCCAGGCGGCCGCATGGGTCACGCAGGTTGGCCAGCCAACACAAGGAATGGTGGTCAGTGACCACTTTAAATGGGCGACCATAAAGGTAGGGGCGAAATTTTGCAGCCGCGCAAATTACGGCGAGGCATTCCTTCTCAGTAGTTGAATAGTTCATCTCGGCGCGGGATAAAGCACGGCTGGCATAGGCGACGACTCGTTCCACACCCTCTTGACGTTGCACGAGAACCGCCCCAAGGCCAATGTTACTGGCGTCGGTGTGGATTTCTGTCTCACCGTGCTCATCGAAATGGGCTAGAACAGGCGGCCATTGGAGACGGAGACGCAACTCGGTAAAAGCAGCTTCTTGCTCGTGACTCCAAACAAAAGGGGTGTCTCCCCGGGTGAGCCGAGTCAGCGGTTCAGCAAGATCAGCGAAGTTATCGATAAAACGGCGGTAATAACTGCACAAGCCGAGAAATCTGCGAACAGCTTTCTTGTCACGTGGAATCGGAAATTTCGCAACAGCAGTAAGCTTGTCAGGGTCGGGCTTCACGCCGGCAGCGCTTACGACATGACCGAGGAATTTAAGCTCTTGGTAGCCAAAGTGACATTTCTGTGGCTTAAGCGTCAATTTAGCGGATCGAAGGGCTTCGAGTACTGACCGCAGGCGTTTAAGATGTTGTGAAAACGATTCTGCGAAGACCACCACGTCATCTAGGTAGACTAGGCAACACTGCCATTTAAGCCCGGCGAGGACAGTGTCCATCATCCGCTGAAATGTGGCCGGCGCGGAACAAAGTCCGAAGGTAGAACTTTAAATTCGTAAAGTCCGTCGGGTGTGACAAAGGCCGTTTTTTCACGATCTCGCTCATCTACCTCAATCTGCCAATAGCCACTTTTTAGATCGATTGACGAAAAGTACTTCGCACGCCGAAGGCGGTCGAGAGAGTCGTCAATCCGCGGCAAGGGGTATACATCCTTCTTGGTTACGGCGTTCAGCTTGCGGTAATCGACGCAAAAACGTAACGTGTCGTCTTTCTTTTTAACTAGAACGACTGGGGAGGACCATGGGCTATTTGAAGGCTGGATAACATCATCTTCGAGCATTTGTTTAACTTGTGACTTAATAACTTCGCGCTCGGTCGAAGAGACGCGGTAGGGGTGCTGGTGAATTGGGCGGACATCATCGAACGTCACGATCTGGTGCTTGGCAATGGGAGTCTGATGCACTTTTGACGATGATGCAAAACACTCTCTGAATTCAAGTAACAATGAAAACAGCTGTTCACGCTGGCTCACTGATAGCTCTGAGCTAATATCGAGGTTGTCGAGGGATGTGGACGGTGGCACGGTTTCTGTGGACAAGCACTCGGAGACTTCAGATATGCGTTCCGCGAAAGCTACGGAAGTATTCCGAAAAAGGTGTCGATACTCGTGCGAAAAATTGGTAACAAGTACCTTGGACTGACCACAGTTAAGATGGATCAAACTGCGAGCCACGCAGACTCCCTGCGTCAACAGTAACGAGAGGTTAGTTTCGGCTATTGCATCACCATCGTGAAGTGCATTGCATTTGACATTAACGAAGGTGCTGGTTCGGGGTGGCAGCGTGACACTGTCCGCATAAACTCGAAGCACATTGAGTGGTCGCTGTGTACTGCTGAGGGCCACTGCTTTCTCAGTTGAAAACGAGACCTTAAAATCCCGGAGGTCAATAATTGCGCCATATTCACGAAGAAAATCTACATGGTGTTGCACAATTAGACCCGCGCTGTAGAATGCTTCTCCCAGCTAAACCGCGGAATCCTTGCAGTTCAGATTTCGCAGAGAAATCACATTTTGTCGCTAGTATTTTTTAATACTAAATTTGTTTGTGGTACTTGCCTGATTCGATCAGAAGAAGTAAAATATTCCCAGCGCCTGCGGCGGCGGCGACGCCAGACGAACCGCTGCCCCAGTGATGGGACTGGTGGCGCCACCTCATGCTGCTTACAACAACTCAAACCTTCTGCCAGAAACGCTCGCCCCCTCTTTTCCTGCTACAGAGTTGTTGTTAGCAGCATGAGGTGGCGCCACCAGTCCCATCGCTGGGGCAGCGGTTCGTCTGGCGTCGCCGCCGCCGCAGGCGATGGGAATATTTTACTTCTTCTGATCGAATCAGGCAAGTACCACAAACAAATTTAGTATTAAAAAATACTAGCGACAAAATGCGATTTCTGTGCGAAATCTGAACTGCAAGGATTCCGCGGTTTAGCTGGGAGAAGCATTCTACAGCGCGGGTCTAATTGTGCAACACCCTGTACGCCCAGAATTAGGTCACGTGAGCAGCTTTTCAGAACGAGGCAGCTTACCACAAATGTCGACTCTTGAATTTGAACCCTGGCCGTGCACATGCCTAGAGGAGTAACCAGATGACCACCCGCAGTGCGAACGTGTGTGCCAGCCCACGGAGTCAAAACCTTGAGAATCGCGGCAAACTGGCTGCTCAAAATAGAATAATCAGCGCCAGTATCCAACAAAGCTCGAACATGGCGACCATCCAGTATTACTGGTATGTCCAACGACAGCTTCTCGCGAATATCAGGCTTCTGAGTGTTTGAGTGCTCTGCGTCGGTGTACGCGGTATGCTTCACCTGCAATTCGTCGTTGTTGCAGGCTCGTTGTAGCGGTGTCCGTTCCACCGGCAATTCTTCGTCGTTGCGGGTGCGTTGTCGTGTCATCTGTTCCACCGGCAATGCGTCGTTGTTGCGGGTGCGTTGTTGCGTCGTCTGTTTCACCGGCAATTCGTCGTTGTTGCGGGTGCGTTGGTGCGTCGTCGGTTCCACCGGCAATTCGTCGTCGTTGTGGGTGCGTCGTGGTGGCGTCGAGGTAGCGTTATAATCGGCAACCGCGGACTTTTCCAATGTCGATTCGTAGAATTTCCGTGTCCGCGTCGATGGGGGGTCTCCCGCGCAGCGAAGTCCAGCGAGCCTACCCCCGAAGGTCGCTGGTTTCAGTTTTCCCGCTGGGGGCTGGGCGATCGGCCCTGCGCTGCCCATGAGGACCTCGCAGCAGATGGCGAAGGGCGAGCCCTGGGCGACGGTGATCGAGATTGCCGCAGACGAGACGGAACACCACGGCGCTGGTCATTGAGGAAATCTTCAACGGCTCGGGGCCGTTCGCCGTAGCGAGGCCGCGGAGAATCGGCGGAAAAACCTTCGAGGCCCAGACGACGGTAGGGACAGCGCTGATAGACATGTCCTGGTTCACCGCAGTGAAAGCATAAAGGCCGTCGGTCGGGGGTACGCCAGTCGTCTGCTTTCCGTCTAGACTGTCGGGAATCCGTTACGTACTGGATCACGGGGGCCGGTGTTGTTGGTGCAGCTACGTTAGCAGGAATTAGGGTCGGCGACTGGGGTGGCGAGTATTGTAGCACCTCGGCGTATGTGGGACGCTGGCGCTCAGGTGGCGTAAGGGGAGGAGCAGGGTGAGGTTCACAGCTTGGAAACGGAGGCCGGAGCGCTTGCTGCACTTCGTCGCGGACAACGCTCGCAATGGAAGTAGAAGCTGGTTGATGTGCGCCATACAGCAGTCTGAGTTCGTCGCGCACAATCGAACGTACGAGCTCACGTAGCGCCGATGCGTCCATGCCATGCGATGGTAACTCGGCAGAGACGGAGGTGGCGTGGACGGTACGATTCTGTGCCGAAGCTCGCTGCTGAAGCACTCTTTCTATTGTGGATGTTTCCGCAAGGAATTCTGCGACAGTTTTCGGTGGGCTTCGCATCAGGCCAGCAAAAAGCTGCTCTTTAACGCCAAGCATAAGGTAGCGCAGCTTTTTGTCCTCGGACATTGTAGGGTCTGCCCGCTTGAAGAGGCGTGTCATGTCTTCGATATATGCCGCGACCGTCTCGTTGGGCATTTGAACCCGAGATTGGAGAGCGCGTTCGGCCCGTTTGCGGCGATCTGAGCTACCGTAAGCAGCCGCAATATGACGCTTGAACTCACTCCAGGATGACAGCTGGTCTTCATGGTTCTCAAACCATGTCCGAGCGCCATCTTCAAGGCTGAAGTAGACGTTGCGAAGCCGGGCGGCGTCATCCCAGAGGTTGAAGGTAGCTACCCTTTCGTAGTGCTGCAACCAGTCGTCGACGTCTTCATAGGTGTCCCCGTGAAAGGTCTTTGGGACGCGGGGGTTCTGAATCGTCACGTAAGTAGGGGCCGCTCCAGGCATTGCGACGACGTCGTGGCTGCCGGTAGTCATAGCCGATGGGGAAACCTCAGGTGGTAGGCCTCGTTGCCTGCTGCTGGTGCGGTGAACAGGCGTTTCTTCGAATATATGACCAGCACTCCTGCTTAGCGGAGGGGTACGGGACATCAGACCTGACCTTCACCAGATTTGTCACGATATTGGCGACTAGGGCTAGGCTATCAGAGCCGGTGCAGGTGGAATTATAAGGTCCAAGCTTTAGGTACGTCCTTCTAGTCCGGAGCCGATTCACTTCGTCCTTTTTCTCCGAGCGCCACTTCAACGTCTTTCGCTGCGAGCGCCCCCTGGCAATATCATTGTCGTAAAGGTGATCATGGCGTAGCTATTTTGAAACACACATGCTTCAGGATGACCCGGAGGGTTGCCCAGGAGGAAATGAAGTGTAGCTATAACAAGTGGAGAAAATATATCTATTTGCCTGTGCACATGCATTTTTTCAGGGTAGTTTACTTGGCTCCCACCGGCTTCCTTCTCCGTCCTAGCCCCTCCGAGATATGTTTTTCAGCCATGCTGCTCGACGTTGTGAATCGCACGGGAACTCATGATAACCGATCTTTTCTTGCTTTCGTGGTGCACAGCGGCACACAGCAGTTGCCTGGCATGGTGCTGCATACGCTTAGAACGCTGTTGACACAGGTACCGATGAAACGCATGCAGAACTATCAGAACCACGCGGTTATGCTGAGTAGTCAAAACGAAAACACGTGCCAACACAGCCAGTGCGCGTCGTCTGCTCGTCCATGCGGGCGGTGCCTCGTCATGGAGTGGTGGCGCCTCCGCGGAGAAGGACGGCACGAACTGTAACTTCTCCCAATACGCTCTTCCCCAGCCATTGAGGCGCGACGCGACGAGCCGCACCAAGTGCGCCTCCATTGAGCGGCCGTGATAAAACACTCAACAGCAGCCCTGCTACATGGTGGTAGGTTTCATTGAGTCTTCAATAAAGAGTAAAGAAACGCAGTTTGTACGCTATTGCATGCAGCCTCAGGACAGCCATTTGGCGGCAACGCGTTTCTATCCAAGCTAAGCATGTTCCACGCTACCGCGACACTTGTAGGCGCATTTAACGGGGGCCACGACGATATAGGCGCGAAAGACGAAGTCGTTCATGGGGTTGGTGTTGCGCATCCAACCCTTTTTGAAGTGGGCGTTCTTACCGTGTTTCGCACTTTCTGCCAAATGAACACATCTCGGTTTTATAAGAGTTGTGCCATGGAAAGGTCATAGACAGTTTCGGGGAAAATTCAATTTTCTATGAACATCCATCGTAAATGCAGCTATAGCAAGGTGTGCTATCTGACAGCGGGAGCACGGAGACGCAGGAAACGGCTTGTCAGTAAGCGATGCAAGCTCCACGTATCAGCGCGAGCGTGATTGAGATAATACAATGAGTCGTTTACTAATCAGTAAAGTTTGGCCTGCGTCAACAGCTGCAGGGACGACGTCAGCAGAACTCTTGCGCTCTTAAGAAAGCGTAGGTAAACATTTGCGCGTGTTACAAAATAGATCATTCCATAACATTAACACTCATCCGCGGATTAGTGCCCATGCATTAGACGCGAATTTTGTCTATCAGCGTTATGCACAAGAGAAGTAGGCATGTTCTTAACCAAAATATCTCAACTCGCAGCGAGTTGAAACGATGTGGCCCGTATCCACGGCGAACCATGTCATTGTCGCACTGCGGTCTTTAGAGATGGTACGCACGCCCTCTTATGCACGCCTTATTGGTATGAGGATTCAGATTCAAGTTTCTAACATGACCTTCCTCATTTAAGAACCGACTGTGATGAGCCTGGCAAACCGTTGTGGAAGCAAACTGCATGTATTGCTTTTAAGTGGTCATTATTAAGGTTACGTCTGCTCTCAACATCGTTTCTAAAAATAAAAATGAGAACCTCTTCTTCTATATGTCTTCTTTCTTCAGCATACGGACGTATATGGCAAGGAGGAGGAGGAGGTAAACTTTATTTAAAGAAGAGGTCGTAGGCGCGGGGTGGGTTGACGTTCCCGTCCCCGCGGTGGGCTCCTCTTCTAGGCCGGACGCCAGGTGGCCGACCGACGATGTCGTTCGGCGACCTCTTCAGCCCAATCCGTGACTCGGAGTTGAACCTCCGGGTCGGAGCTGAGCAGCGCGGCCTCCCACTGAGATTGGGCAGAGAGCTGCAGACTCTGTGATGGCTTGTCTTGATTACATGAGTATAGGATGTGTGGTGTGTCTGCCTTTTGATGTCCACAGAGAGAACAGACAGGACTGAACTGCTCTGGGAACCATATGGAGTACATGTACGGATTAAAGAAAGTGTCTGTTTGAAGCTGCCGCCAGGTGACTTGTTGTGTTTTACTTAGAGATCGATGTGGTTCTGTGAAGATTTGTCTTTCTTTCTTGAAGTGGGTAGTAATTTCGTTGTAGGTTGTCATTCGCTCCCTGGCCGACCTGAGCTCAGGGCAGCGTACCTCCCGGTTAAGTACAAATCCTCGGGCAAATTGGTGCGCTGCCTCATTCCCAGGATGGTCCGAATGGGCAGGGACCCAGATCAATGTGATAAGGCGGGTATGGGAGATTTTTATACCAACACTAAAAACACAATTCCAGTGCATGTGAGGTGCCGAACGCTGTCTTGCGCATGCCAGTTCGAGAATCCTTTTTCAACCAAAAGTGCCGGCGAAGCTTTCCGTTTTGCACCCCGCGTGGCGCTCGCTTTTCCGCAGAACGTCGTTAAAAGAAAAAAGGCGCAGTATCTTTCACTCGCGGAATCCTGCCGACAAATCAGGGTGGAGGACAGAAAAACGCTAAGGCATACATATATCTCCAGTGCAGATTCAGCCGTGTTCACGGAAATTTTTTGTACATAAAGGGACGCACTAGCTTACAATTAACGCAATTAAATAAGGTCTAAAGATTAGCAAAAGCAAGACCAAGCACATGCTCACAATACAATGCTATAAAATACCCTTTCTTCCTGCTGTACTGCCTTCTTCAAAGAGATGTGAAATAGTGTGATACACGAAAAAGAACGACAAATATTTTAGACCAAAATGGTGAAGAATTCGGAGATACACACCAGCATTTGAAAAAAAAAAAAAGTTGCTATAGAACAACTGAGTCTAGAAAATAGCTGAGTTGCTTTGGGACGTTAACCCCACAAACCAACCAACCTATTAGTAGGTTAGCATTAGGTGCCCGCTGCAGAACCAGAGTTAGCAGTACAAATGGTAATGGGAGTCCAAAGCCGGACTCCTCTCGCGCCGTTAATGAATCGCGGGTCTGTGGGATATCGGCCAGAAATATATTAAAGCAGAGGAACACAAAATAAAAGATTATATTGTCACGTATGTTTGGTATTTCGATACAATAGATGACGACGTCTTCGGCTTTTAAAAGCTGCGTCTACTTGTAGATGTCCAAACGCGCCAACGCGTCTGTCAGCATAGTCTCCGTTGAATGAAAGCGACGAAGAAATGGTACACCGGCTTCGTCAGCGTCTCGTTAGTGGGCAATGCATTACGAAGTACGAAAACGTTGTGAACGCACGCGACGAAATTCCATAAAACGATGCACATCAGGAACTGGTCTCTCGCAATAGTCCTTAAGGCCAGCTCGAGCACCGAAACGTTATTGCTCAGTGTCCGTGCCATAACACCTCCTCAGATTGCGTTAGCAACGTGGAAGCCGACTGTGAGCTTCTTCAGACGGCCGTTGTTCCCCAGGTCAGCCCTCTACTAGAGATGCGAGTCATGTTGGTACCCGTACAAATCCAGAGTCGCTAAGGTAGCACTGGTCCTGATGGGCTCAACTGCGCTAGAAATTCTGCAATTTGCGTCGTTAAGTACACCAACGCAGAAGGTTTTGAGGGCCTCCAAAGCTCAGTGACAATATACGTATGGTATCTGTGGTGGTATAGCTGTCTTCTTCGCCCCCGAAAAACCAGACTGCCATATACTTGCAGCTTTAGAGACGCAGAAGAGTGCCAACTAGGCGTCGTAAAAGGCGCAGGACGGTGATGTATACGGCCGCGAGATAGAAGGCGCTGCGCTGTAGGAGCTTGATCAGACCTGTTTTAAGACAATCACCATTTACTTTGATATTTAGCACGTCAAGGCAACTTCGGTAGGTGTATTCCAATTAGTTTAAATGATCGTTAGTTGTTGTCATTGCCTCCAAGTATCCAATGTTGTGCATGCTGTCCTGTCCAGGGCGTGGCCGGAGGTTGCTGGATAGTCGTTCATTAGGCGCCACTTTCGCAGACTATGCGCAGCTCGCTGACGCAGTTATGGTGCTGAAGAAGCCTGAATGTCAAGGCAGGCACCTCGCATACGTCTGCAATAGGACCCCTGTCGACGGCCTCATATGGAAGAAAGCGCAGTCTCATTACTCCAGGAAGGCGCTCGACCAGCTCGTATTCGAGCGCGCACAGTATTCCGTTCCAAGCAGGCAGTTCCGTGAGGAGCCAGCATCTGTCCTCAGCTACCCTGGATGAAGAGGCCCTTGAGGAGTCGAATAGGTCCTTCCAGGCGTCCGCGGATCTACGTTGTCGCTGAGCATTGCTCACTCGGGCTGAAAACCGGATCACAAAGCATCCTGGCATTGTCCGTCGACTAACCCAGTAAGAACTGTGACCTAGTAAGTACGTAGGGGGTATCTATATAGTGACTAGGCCCAAGGTATATGTACGCTGGTAGTGAAGATTGCATACATGTCCATACGTTCAAACCTTGCCGGTTCATGGGCACTCCAGCGCCCCCTGAGTATTGGGGGGCTAATTAAACATAGTGGCGTAGAATTACGTTGGTTCTACATTACACCAATGGCACGAATTATAAAGTGTCATTTTTCTGGATACGTCCTGCTATGTATTCGGGTCTTTATTTGGAAGAACGCTTTTCCGCACTCGCTAAACACTGTCGTTCTATTAGGTTGAGATCCTGCTATTTGGGTGTGGTTGGCTATCAAACCCAGCAATCAAGAGAAAAAAACGGTACATCTTGCAAACGGGCAGACCAGCATACTTGACAGCATGAACAGGGTAGTGCTCGCGTAACCGCACAATGCGCTATAGAGTTATAAATAAGTATAGCTCGATAATATTTGCTCTTTACTAAATCAATCCCACAAATGCAGAGGTAAAGCATACCAGCAAAATGTGCACTAAAGCCAGCACTGACCAATATACGTAACTAATCTATGCGCATACGTGTGGCAGACTGACATGCAGACTTGAGCACTCGTGTGGGGTGAAACTATGTGGTGTGATACCGGCGGTTTAGTGTCATCGCGGTTGCAGTGCGCATCCATCGTTCATATGCCGCGAGGTCATTTTGTAAGGGCCAAGCGCTTTGCAGGAAATGAAAAGCCTGCCCCAACAGCGCAACTAGACTTTAGCGTTGCCCACACATAGAACAAGACAACGACGCACTTTCAAAAGTGGGAACTGTTATAGCTTGGTGTTGTATCGCGAGTAGGACGCTCACTATGTATTGTGTTGGCTGATCGCGTTCGTCATATCTGCGCATGCGCCGGCAGCTCACGCGTTCTCCATGGACAATTGTTGTTGGTTTTAGGCTGCGAGCTGGCACCTCAGAATAAAGCCTCTGTTTCTGTTGGATTGGCGTCTGGATACAATTGGCGACGAGGATGGGATGATTGGCCAGGCTACTAGGATGCCCAACACCGCTGGAAAGCAACCGGAGTTGCAGCCTGACAGCGGCGACTTCGAAGTGTACCTGAAACGCTTAGTTATTCGCTGCTGCCAACGACGTTACAGATGAAAAGAAACTGCGAGTTTTCTTAACGGCTATAGGCGACAAGGCCTATGTCACGCTCCGGAGCTTACTGCTGCCACAGACGCCGGCTAAGTCTTCATTCAAGGAAGTAGTAGGTGCGCTTAAGAAGCACCACGCTCCCAAACGCTTGCTTGCCACCGAACGCTATCGGTTCAACCCGCGCATGCAAGAAACCCATGAGAACATCGCGGATTTTATAGTCGAAGTCACGAGGCTAGCCACAGCCTGCGAATTCGGCACGTTTCTGAGCGAGGCTTTGCCGGACCGGCTCGTCGCGGGATTGCGTTCTGAAGCAATACGATGCCAACTGCTGGCCGTTCCTGACGATGAAATAACATGGGACCGAGCGTCTAGTGTGGCCATAGCCATGGAAGCCGCGAGCCAGGACGCTACCCAGTCGAAAAAAGCTACAGAAAATTTTCTGATGTATGGACAGAATTTCTGTGCGGTTTCTGACGGGAAACCTGTTGCGACAACAGAACATTCTGTAGTAACATCAAAAATTTCTGTAGTTACAGCAGAAAAGCGCTACAGAAGTACAGACAAAAAATACTACAGAAAAACTACAGAGAAACCTGATGGTTACGACAGTACTACAGGATATTTTGTCGTATTTTTGACACCGTTCTATAGTTTTTTTCAACTGGGTAAAGACACAATCGTCGAGAAACCAAGCAGCAGTGTTTGACAGCACCGAAGTCTACTGGAAGAAGGCGACGGTGAAACAACGGAACGCGCATACCGGAGAAATGGCTATCAAGCAAGCAGCCAGAGTAAGCGTTCGTAGGAATGTGTCGCATGAGACGAACGCAACCTGTCGCCGATGCGGAGGCGAACACTCACCTGTGAGCTGCCCTTTTGTAACCCGATGCTGCTTCCAATGTAAAAGAAGAGTTCACGTTGCAAAAGTGTGCAGATTTAAAGTAGTGCACTCTGTAGAGTCGGGTGATAACAGTATCAAGATCAATGCTTTGATCTGCTGCTAGTTATTGCAAGAGAAACGGAGGGCGAGAGAATGCCCACTTTGGTAGGTCGAGAATGGGTTTCAAAAGTTAAGCTAAACTGCCACGAGATAATGACTGTGCAGGCAGTGGAAAGGGAAGTGTCCCTCACAAAAAATATCGCCATGTGTTTGACCCTGGTTTTGGTGTCATTAAAGATTTCAAAGCTAGCATTGTCTTGAAAGACAATGCTCGCCCTGTGTTTGCTAAAGCAAGACCAGTTCCGCACGCTTTATGCAAGCAAATCGAGCATGAACTGGCGAATTTAGGGAAAGCTGGTGTCATCTTTCGGCTCAGGCATAGTTGTTCGGGAACGTCGCTGGTCATAGTTCCTAAAAAGAACAGCAAAGAGCTGCGTCTTTATGGTGATTAGCGGGTCACCGTAAATCCGGTAATTGAGGCTGAGCATTATCCCTTGCCGCTGCCCGAAGACATTTTCGCAGCCTTGTAAGGCGGCGGAACAGTGTTTTCCGTACACATACACTAGACATACACTATGCTCAAAATATATTCGCGGCTCCCTCACAATACCCTGTATTTTATTTTGAACACAGATTTGAAACATATATACTTGTAGTCTTGGGTATTATGCCACACACATCGCTTTCAGCTTAAATGCGCACTCTTCCCCATACAAGCATGGATTTTTGGATACGACCTTGGCAGCAAAATAAAAGCAGATGGTCACTTATTTCATCCTCAGCATTACCTTTTTCAGAAGGTTTGAAGGGGTCCTAATCACAAATATTTTGTAAGCTCGAAATAATCTTGAAAACATTCACTCATGCTACAAAGTGCCTTGTATTCATTTTACAATGGCAATGTAACTAGCACTCATTAAATTCATAGCCAGAATGCTCAACAGTGTCAATATAAGAATGGTTCGTCTATAGTGCGTGTCTTTAAAGCCTGGGTCTCTTTGGGACGGTAAATAGAAAGCAATCAAGCTTAGCCTGTAATATTCTCAGATGGTCAATTTGTTAGAATGTGAAAATATGCGCTGATATAAATATTTTAGGAAACAACGCGGACATTTATTTTATGCCTATTAACACATTTTACATGTTAAACAATTATATCGTTTTAGAAATACCTGATGTGCACATTAAATCACGTGAAATGGCTAGCCGAAGGTGAAGGCTCAAACCTATTGACTCGTGGAATGCGGTGTATTGGTCCGGACCCCTTGCACGTATGCTGCAATTGTCTCACCAGGGCACACAGCAGAGACTGTCGAATCCTGGCATCAGCTGGAAAATTTACAGTAGAAAAACATGTCATCGTGATACACCTTTTACTGACTGTGTAAATAGATTAAACGCGAGAAATCCGTAAAGCAATAAAGTCACGAATATTGGTCAATAATTTATCGAACCTCACGTGCATACCCACGTAAAATACACAAATCAAGCTACACGGCGAAGATCCCTACCAGTAATTTCCAAGCGTTGCTCCATTTCCCGATGTTAGTCTTTGGTTTTAAAAGCTGCATAAACAGCCGACTACGCGTTTCATTCGATAAAAATATTTGATACCCGGCGGCAACAACACAGGGAATACCACAGTGCGCGTTAGGAGCACTGAATATAAATGCGCAGGTGGAATGCATGTTTTCATAAACAGAGAGGACGGAATTATCAGCGCGCCACTTCTTTAGTATCAAGCTGTTTAGAAGCACCTCCGTGTTTCCTTTTCTATTGGCTTTTTTTTTAAGCGCATTCCCAGTGGGTTTTGCGTTGCAGATGACGATCCTCGACACACAAGTTTCTAGTTCTCCAGATTTTTGCGGTACCTTTTTTTTTCCCTCCCTCTTAATAATGGTCCCGTACATACCACGCGAGAACGCTCGTCTTCAACACATTAGGCTACTCTCGATGTTCAGATTTCACCCGGCCAACACATCACCTAAAAGTGACTGCGCACTGGTGAAGGCCATAAAAAACACCCCAACACGTAAACCCCAATGAGAGACTACGCAAAATCAACCACTAGGCAAACCAAGCAAAGAGCGTCAGGCGTGGGTTCGCTCTTATCTATCTGCGCAGCACCCGTCGAGCCCTTGTTGCGCCATTAACGACCACATATTGGCCTTCCCTTTCCAACCGCGCCAGCCAGAGTGCTGAGCTAAACTGCTTGAAATTCAGAGTAGTTTGCAAACAGAAACAATTTCTCACCTTGCCTTTGCTGGAAGCTGCCGGTGTGTCACGAACTGGCCGACCCATGACGTACGCACCGGCGCCTGTTCACGAGCTGCGCAATTCAAGAAACCGGCCGGTGAGGTCAGCATAGACAGCTCGAAATGCAACGTTTTAAACCCGAATAACGTTCCTCACCTTACCGTCCTGACAAACTGCAGTAGTTCCGCTGCAAGCCAAGGAAGCCGCAGTCAATCCTCACGAACACGCACGCAGCCCGCGTAGACGGCCCTGCCCTTCCACAGTCTGCTTCGGTCTGCGCCGGCAGCATCCGTGCCTATGCCCGCGCGCGCGGCGCGACAAATGCTGGTGGCGTCATCCAGTTCGTGGTGCGTGAAGCTAACTAACGTTATCGGTCATGCGTCATTTCTTGGGCCCAGAGTTCGTCGACTGTCCGTTCTTGTAGGACGCTCACTATTTATTGTGTTGGCTGATTGCGTTCGTCATGTCTGCGCATGCGCCGGCAGCTCACGCAGGTATAAGACGGCGCGCGTTCTCCAAGGACAGTTGTTTGAGGCTACGAGCTGGCACCTCGAAATAGACTCCTGTTCATGTTGGCCTGGCGTCTGGATACAACAAGAAGCATCCTACCTAATTCCAATGAGAAATACAACTTGCATGCAAGACGAAGGCTTCGCACCGGCGCATTTTTAGACAAGCGAGCTAACTTCGTATCATTCCTGGGAGCACCCAAAGCCTTGGAGCAACATCGCAGACAGCGTGACGGCAGCGATAAGAAACTGCTTCATTGGCTCCTTCATAGGCACCCAGCAAGTCCTGCGAAGTCGCACTATTGCACTATAGTCGCACCACTATAGTAGCAATCCTGAAGAGGAGGAAAACACCTAGATGAAGAAAGGAAAAAGGAAGTTGAGAAAGGCGAGGAGACTCTCGTGCCCGTGCCCGGACTCGCTGCCGTTCACCAGCTGAGTTCTCTACCTCCTATACCTGTGCAGCGCTCCGACGTCAAACCCCCGTCGTAACAACTTGGTGGCAGGCGCTGGGTAAGAATACCCTTACGACGCATCCTCAACCGCTGGAGCCTCGCCGGAGCCGTCGCCTCGCTGGTCTTCCTCCCATTCCTCTGAGAATACAGCAGACAACCGAGCAGTCTCAAACATCAATGCGAAGCATTCTGTCCCCGTCTGGTGATGTACCACCCACTACCTCAAATACGACGCTACCGCTTCCAGAGCCTTGTTATTTTGCCGGTCAAGTAGGGGAAGATGTTGGTGAGTGGCTCACTCACTTTGAACGTGTGAGCCGCTTCAACCACTGGGATTCGGTGGCGAAACTAGCGAATGTGGTATTCTTAACGCAGACCGCCTTGATGTAGTACGAGAACCACGAAGACTCTCTTACCACTGGGGAGAGCTTTGTGGAAGCTATCAAAGAATGTTTTGGCGATCTGACTGCAAAGAGGAGGCAGGCTGAGCAGACACTTTCTCAAAGAGCCCAAATATCAGGTGAGACTTGCACCACGTACATCAAGGCAGTACTGAAATTATGCAAGACCATCGATAGTCAGATGACCGAGGAAGACAAGGTAGACCATCTGCTCAAGGGCATTGCGGAAGACGTCTACCACTTCCTCATTGCCAAAGACAACTCGAGTTCAGTCACCGACGTTATTCGACACTGCCGGACATTCGAGGCCCTCAAGACACGCCGCATTACACCGAAGTTTGGGCGACTGGCAAATGTCACTACCATGGCCAGCATCGAAGAATCTCCATCCCTAAGTCTCCTTTGCGCCATTCATGAAATTGTAAGGGATGAAATTTCACGACGTGAGCTGCTTGCCCGGCCGCCCTCTGGCTTCGCGGATGAAGCATACACTTTTCCAGCCCACGCACGTACGTGTCCACCAGCTTCTAGCTATACACCTGCCAATGACACCGACTTCGCCTTCCGGGAAGACCTGGACACCACGCGGCCAAGGCTCAACCAGATTTACCGGCAATTCTCTCATCAGCGCAGAGACAATCGGTCCTACCCAAACCGTACACCGCGCCTACCGCGGGAAAGCTGCGTCGACCCGGAACCTACATTTCAATATCCGTCGCGTCCTACCTCGCAAGAGTCCACTGAAGCGCAGCTGTTTGATCGCCCTATGCCCATGTGCTACCGGTGTGGTTTCACGGGTCATATTTCCAGCTACTGCAATCGACGCGCACAGTTCAGGAATCCTCCGACGGCATCGAACCGACGAACCGTCCAGCCCTACATCGACAGCTATCGGCCCGAACATCCATTCCAAAGGGGCCATTTTCAAAACGAAGGACTCCGCAGCCATTCTCCAGCGTCTGACCGTAGTGTGACACCGCCTCAGTCATTTCGTGTGCGCCGTTCCCCGTCACCACGGCGCCGATCTCAACCACCAACGAAGGAAAACTAGCCAGCGTGGCCAGTGGAGGTGAGGTCGCTGAACAGTGTGCGCTGCTACCTTATATTCCTCCGTCTGTGTGCATTTTAAGAACAAGATTAATGAGCTTGTTGATGGTTTACTTACGATGGCGTTGGTAGACACTGGTGCTACTGTCTCGGTAATGAGTTTAGAGTTTAAGGACCTTTTGAAGAACAAAGTTATGTTTCTTTGGGACGAAACTGCTAATTTTTTATGGAGTAAGTGGAGAGTTATTGTGTCCGGTTGGGGTATGCAGCGTTAAAGTTTCGTCGGGGGGTACAGTATTGCGCGCGGAATTTGCAGTACTGCCCCGATCAACACACGATGTAATCTTGGGAATTGACTTCCTGTGTTTGTGCGGCACTACATTTGATTGTCGAACAGGAGAGCTAAGTGTTAGTGGTTCTCTTCCTCGTGAACTTTTGGAGAAGACGTCAAATTATGAAGACGTTTTGTGTGTCTGTGATGAAATCGTCGTACCACCACATTCTGCAGTGTGCGTTCAGGTGTCCTGCTCCCGTCCTATTAATAACGCTTTTGAGGTTATGGCGGCGCCTCTTAATTTACAGTGCGTAAAGAAAAATGTATTAGTGCCGCATTGTTTGGTTTGAGTGAAAGAGGGACGTAACAGACTGTGGACTATAAATCGCTCGCCGGAACAGATTGTTTTTCTAGCATGCTCTAAACTAGCTTCATGTAGCGCAGCTCTCCCGATTTATGTGACTCTCCTTACTTCTTCCCCTGATAACCCCGCCACTACTCACCTGCTGATGAGAAGCTTCTTGCGATGATCAGCGCATTGTTGAACACCTCACAACGACAGATGTTGAAGAACCTCTTGTCCCAGCACATGTCCGTCTTGGGTTTCGCGCAATCCGACGTCTTTCGACGCTTTCCGCTGTCGCGCGCATGCCACAGAATGAACACTGCCCATCCGATCCGCCGAAAGCCGTACCGCGTGTCGCCGTCAGAGCGCAATGTGATCACCGAGCAAGTTAAAGACATGTTGAGCAGGGGCGTAAATCAGGAGTCCTCAAGTCATTGGGCTGCTCCCGTGATATTGGTAAAAAAAAAGGACGGAACATGGAGGTTCTGCATCGATTACCGTCGCCTCAACTCCATCACTAAAAAGGATGTGTGTCCTCTCGCACGCATCGACGATGCCTTAGATTGCCTTTTCTCTGCATCTTATTTCTCTTCGGTTGATTTGCGATCGGTGTAGTGGCAGATTCCGATGGACTCCGCTGACAAAGAAAAACTGAATTTGTTACTCCGGATGGCCTATTTAAATTCAATGTGTTGCCCTTCGGCCTATGTAATGCGCCGGCCACTTTTGAGAGATTTATGGACACAGTACTGCGTGGCCTCAAGTGGGAAATCTGCATTGCTATTTATACGACGTTGTTATTTTTGGCCGGACTTTTACTGAACATAACACGCGACTCGCTATCGTTTTAGATTCCCTGCAGAAGGCTGGCCTTATCCTGAATTCTAAAAAGTGCCGTTTTGGCGAGCGTCAAGCGCTGGTACTCAGACATCTCGTCGACCGCGATGGAGTTTGGTCAGATCCACAGAAGACTGCAGCAGTTGCAGCATTTGGAAGACCCCAGAACCAAAAGGAGCTCCGCAGTTTTCTGGCGCTGTGCTCCTACTTTCGACGATTCATCCCAAGGTTTGCCAACGTCGCTTACCCTCTGACGTCCCTTCTACAAAAAGACGTCCCTTTCGACTGGACCTCAGATTGTGAGGCGTCTTTCCACCAGCTAAAGTTTCCGCTCAGGTCACATCCCATACTACGGCACTTCAACGCCTCCGCTCCGACTGAAGTGCACATTGATGCAAGTGAGATTGGTGTTGGCTCTGTGCTTGTGCAACGTTCGGCGACCGGAGCGCATGTAGTTGCGTATGAAAGCCGTTCCCTCAGCAAACCTGAGCGTAACTACACTGTTACGGAGCAAGAGTGTCTAGCTGTAGTGCAGCGGTTTCGGTGCTACCTATATGGACGCCAGTTTATGGTTGTGACGGACCATCAAGCCCTGTGTTTGCTCGTGAACCTTCGTGATCCATCTGGTCGTCTGGCGCTGGGCCCTTCGTCTGCAGGAATACGACTTCACTGTCTCGTACAAGAGTGGCCGCGAACACGCCTACGCAGACTGCTTATCACGTCTCCCCCTTCCCACGACCGAATGTGACTCTGCTGACTTCGATCACTACATCTCCTCCGTTGTCGTCGACCCGTTGTCGTCGACTCAAAATCGTCTACTCATAATGGGGTGAAAGGACTCTGAAACTAACCAGTACGTCTACCCAGAAGGTAGGAGCTGGATTAAATAAATGAAGAAAGGCGAGTTCAGAAATATATTGAAATTGTAAAAATGCAAATTACAACAGAATCGTTCTATAAGAACTCAAGATACGGTGCCCTGCTGTTTGGAGCTGAATCCGCTTGACATAGAACGCGCAGCTGAAAAAAACATTTAACCAAGATGACAAATGGGCAGTGCATGGTAAAACCATTGAAATAACTACACACTTTACCTGAAACGCGATTGTGTAAAATCGGATGTTGAGGCAGGCATAGCTACCGACCTCGAAGCCCTGGCGTTCAGGGGTAACAATGGTGTGATAAATATAGCTGTGGTGGAAGTGCGCAAAATTCGAATAAAAGATTGGCGGCTGAGAACCACAGTGTCTGACATAATATCAGAAGTTCAGGAAGCAAAATGTAATAAATAAAGATGACAAATTTGTTTACTCTTTTACAGTGAGATTGAGAAAGACGAGGAAAACATTTGCCGATGATTACATTACTTCATAACACAAATTATGACATCAGCTCATCAGCTGTATCAGCTTTTCGATAGATTAAGAAAATTCGCGCATGACGTGTGCGCAATTACAGGCCCCCGCCATCCATCCCAAGAGACAGGGCCGGAGCTCCTTCAACCGCTGGTGTAAATAAAAAGTTCTACTCTGTCTCTTCATACATATTCCTTGTTCCAGAAACACTACACTAACATTTCTTGGTTGTCATGAAGGAAACTTTGTGGTCAGATAAATAGATGGATATATGCTCGAAGTGCAGCATCATTGCCTGGTTCTCAAAGGAGAAGTCTATACAAGTATTTCGCCAAGTTTCCACAAGCGTGGGAGGCTTTACGAGCCAGAGGAATGGAATTTTCGTCCGCTTGATCGGTTAGAAATTTCTGTTTGGCTTCATTTCTAGAATAAAGTCCTTAACTACTAATTGACGCTGCTGGCGAGTGAAGTGAACGTGGCTCTGCTTTTCGGTTTGAGGTGCACGCATTCTGATATGCTGATGCCGACCCGATGCTTCGGAAATGGGAGTAAGTGAGTGAAAAACTTTATTTAGCTCTAGTCTTCTGCGGTTTTCAGATGGCTTCGTCCATCGTCTAAGACAAAGGTTAGTTGCCCTTAGTCCAGGGCTCCGCTGGATGTGGAGAACACTGCCGCGGAGGAAGAGGGCGGGGGGAGGGGGTGCACACGCAGTGGTGAACGCCGGAGACCATGCGTTTCGGCTAGGGCGTGCTGCGGGGGAGATGGCACCAGGGATGCGCAGATAGAGCAGCGCGCTGTCCCAGCTGCGGAGCAGGTTATAAGGGACAACGGCGACAACGCGAAACACAGAATCTGGCACCAACAACCTGCGCTCTAAAAAGCTGAGCATGGGGACATCTGCCAACAATCCGTTTAACAAGCGATTCTCTATATTCCTTACTTCCGTTAATGAGTGCCAAAATGTGCTAATTGTTTTTCACTGAGAAACAGCGCTCACGTTTTGGTATCTGGTCCCATAGGATTATTAAAGTGACGTCATTATAGCTCCGCTGACAACCATGGCACGCAAGCGCGAGATCAGAGAGACAGAGAAAAACGACAGAGGTAGAAAGACTTTAGTTTAAATTTATTTCATGTGATTTAACGTCCCCAAGCAACTGAGGCTATGAGAGACGATGTAGTGTAGGTCTCCGAAAATTTCTACCACCTGGGGTTTTTTAACGCTCACTGGCATCACACAAAACACGTGAACATTGCTTTTCGCCTCCCAACGAAACGCGGCAGCCGAGGCCGGGATTCAATCAAGCAGTTTTCGGCATAGTATTTGAGCGCCCTAACCACTGCACCATCCCGGTGGGTAAGGTAGATAGAGCCTATGGCGGTTATTGACATGGCCTCGGTGAAATCGAGCTCTGGTTGCACAGCTCGTTCGCTGCCGTCGAGGAGCAGTGATTATGATACCAGACTATACGGAGAACCCACGTTCAAACGCAATCGCTGGCGGTTGCGGTTCTATGGAGGCGAAATTAAGAGGCGTCCGTATGCTGTGTCATATCAGTTGTGGCAACTGTACGAAGAAGAAAAATAAGTTAGAGCACTGCTTATTCTGAATTGGAGTAATGATGCTGTTGGTTGCTTCTAGTTGCTTAATTCACTTCTTGTTTGGCCATTTTAGTCTTTGGCACTTTCAAATTGCGCGCCAATGCTTTCCTATGCCCTTTTTCGGCTCTACTTCCTATTACCTGACCTCACATCTTCTACTTCATAATAATTCGTACGTCTTGCTTGAGTGAGTGACTGAGCAGACATTATTTACACCGACATGAACCTCGAGGCTGGGGCTCAGCCAGGGGGAGGGTCTCCTTGCCGGCTCTAATGTGCCGTGGCAGCAGAGAAGGTCTTGAAGTAAGCCTCCTCCGCCAGGCGTAGTACGATCTTTTGTTCATTCACATTTGGGCTGCCGGTGTAGGACTCCCAGGTAATTTGATTAAGGGGATCAGTTTCGTTAGCTCCCGGGAGTCGGGGCATTGCCAGATTAGGTGATTTTGACTCAGAGGTACGTTGCAGAGATTGCAAGCCTCTGGGTCCCCTATCAATTCAATATGCAGAATAAAATAAGGAAAGAAATGATTGGCCTGAATTTTTCGCCAGGCCCTGCATTCTGAGGGTATTAGGGACCTATCAGGTGGTGAATAGATCCTTCTGTTTAGTCTGGGAGTCTCAGAGAGCTCCTTGTAGGTGATGAGGGGGTCTTTGTCTCCGGGTAGCGGGGTCTCTATGGCCGCTAGGGTGTATGCATCTCGAGCGAGGCGATGGGCAGCCTCATTCCCTGGTAGACTCTCGTGAGCTGGAACCCAGATGCCTGATGCCTCCCAGTTTAGCGGGTGCTTTCTCGGTAGACTGGCCGCCTGCTTCGAAATTGGGCCCTTGCCGAAGTTCCTGACAGCTGCCTTATATTCTGAAAGGATAGTTCTGACTTTGGTGCCTGTACACGCTAGCGCTATCGCAGCCTCTTCAGCTATTAAAGCTTTACGCGTATTAATAGATCCAGTTACTTTCTGGGAGTGGTTCCCATATACCACTGCCATGACCGCGGCCCCTTCTAGCCCGCAGGCAGCATCGCAATAGGCTAATTCCTCAGGAAGGTCGTTTATTAGTGCTGCTGACAACAATGCTGCAGATAACCAGCGCATGCGTAGATAGTCCCTCTTTCCTTCTTCCCCTCCTTTCTTTCCTTCTCTATATATTTCCGAGCCGGAAATAAAGCGTTGTCTTTTCGCTCTGTGAATCTGCCTGGTTTTCATCGCGTAGCTGCCGGCCTTTGGCCGGTAGAACGCAACAGTGGCGACGAGGATTCTGCTGCAGCAAGGAAACCAGCAATACGCCCAAACACGACAGTCACGCAAAAGGAACCCACCGCCAAGGATCAGCCATGGCACACAGGCTACCGGAATTCGAAAACGAAAAAGATAAGTGGCAGCCGTACCTTGTCAAGGTTCAAGCTTATTTCGAAGCGAATGATCTGATAGACGATGCTAAGAAAAGAGCCCTGCTGGTAGCGGCGCTTGGAACAAGGACAATAGAAATTTTGGACGCGAAGGTAGCACCGCGAAACCCTAACGACTTTACCTACAAAGAAGTTGTGGAGACGCTAAGCAGCTACTACTACCCGGTACCGAATGAAATCTCTGAAAGTTTCAAGTTCTTCCATCGCTGCCAGCAAGAAGGGGAATCTGTACATGCATTCATTGTGGCAATACGGCAGATGGCACACAATTGCAATTTTAGAACGATGCTAGACAGAATGATAAGGGACCGTATTGTGTGTGGTGTCAGATCCAAGAATCTGCAGAAGCAGCTGTTAGCGAAGAAAAATCTGAATCTCGAGGAAGCCGAGGCTCTTGCCCTCGCCGCAGAGAACGCTGAACGCGATTCGCAAGGCATTGTTACTGACCAAGAAAAAGCGAGATTGCTAAAGCTCTCTGGTCAATACGAATCGCGCACGAAGTCACAGGCATGCAACAATACAAATGTTGCGGTAAGCATGGTCATAATACAAAGGCTTGTCGACTAATCAAGCGCAAATGTTTTAAGTGTGCACGGCCAGGGCATTTAGCGCGAATGTGTGCGGCAAATGAGACAAGCAGGACGCTAGCACTAACAGCACAGACGCCAGAAACCGAAGAGAGTGATAGTAGCGCGTCCCAAATCTGGTCCTTGACCACCACGCGCTCTCTTATACCCGCCATCAGAAAATCGTTTGCATGGAATGGCATCGAAATAATGATGGATATTGATACCGGCTCCCCTGTTTGTGTCATTCCCAAAAGCATTTACCAAGTGCACTCCCATCAATGGCCGCAGCTGCAAAAGTCGGAAGTACAGCTTTCATGCTATCTCGGAAAGTTGCCACTCCTCGGTACATTGACCATGCCAGTTTCCTATGAAGGTACCACAGTACGATGCAGTCTGACGGTTTTAGACTGCAATGGCCCCAGTCTTTGCGGCTGGGACCTGCTGAAAAAATTGACAGACGAACGCATTCAGGTGCTGACCATGTATTCGAAGCCTTCCGTATCAAAGCAAGCCAGGGAGGACGTGCCGATGCTGCTCCAGCAAAACTGCGACCTGTTCACTGAAGGCGCTGGTCTCATGAAAGGTCCGCCAGCCCGACTGCACATCAAGGCCGGAGCAAACCCCAAGTTCTTTAAAGCAAGAAAAATTCCTTTTGCACTTCGTGATAAAGTGTCTAAATAGCTTGACAGATTAGTCTCGGCTGGCATAATATCACCAGTTCCTCATTCTGAATGGGCTACGCCCATCGTGCCAGTCTTGAAGAAGGACGGAACAGTGTGCATTTACGGGGACTTTAAGATTACACTAAACCCTGTGTGCGAGGTTGAGCAGTACCCCTTGCCTGTCATAGACGACATTTTTGCAAATCTATGTGGAGGAAAAAAATTCAGTACTTTAGACCTTCACGATGCTTACAATCAGGTTGAGCTAGATGAAGACTCGCGGAAATTAGCAGTGATAAACACACACAAGGGGCTCTTTTGCTACAACAGGTTACCGTTTGGCATCGCATCAGCGCCAGAGATATTCCAACGAAAGATTGAATCGGTGCTGAAAGGACTAAAAGGGACTCAGGCTTATCTAGACGATGTCCTGGTAGCCGAGAGCAGCGATGCTGATAACGCAAATCTGCAAGCGGTGCTACAGCGTTTCCGCGAGAACGGTATCAATCTTCGTTATGACAAGTGCAAGTTTGGCGAACAATCGGTGACGTATCTTGGTCATCGTATTGATGTTGAAGGGCTATACCCCCTCGAGAAGCACGTGGATGCAATCAGGCTAGCCCCTTTACCGCGAAATGTTGCCGAGTTGCGATCCTTTGTGGGAGTGGTTACATTTTACAATAAGTTTTTGCCAAATCTTTCCACTATGCTTGCACCCCTGTACAGCCTTCTTGAAAAAGGTGCAAAATGGGTTTGGCACGAAAAAGAAGACGCGGCATTTAAGAAGGCCAAGGATGCTTTGTGTTCAGCCCCAGTGCTAACATACTTTAATCCGCGGCTGGAGTTGATGTTGGAATGCGATGCTTCACCTTACGGTGTCGGTGCTGCCCTTTTCCACCGAATAAATGGTGAAGACAGGCCAATTGGCTTCCGATCACGGACGCTCACCTCAGCTGAGAGAAACTACTCCCAAATTGAGCGAGAGGCTTTAGCCCTGGTGTTTGGCGTGACACGGTTTCGCGATTACCTGTTGGGCCGGGAGTTCACGCTTGTAACGGACCACCGCCCCTTATTAGGTCTACTCCGACAGGATCGTCAAACTTCTGTCATGGCTGCCGCCCGAATTCAGCGCTGGGCGCTTTTGCTAGGGGCATACAAGTACAAGCTCATTTGTAAACCTGGAAAACAGATGCTAATTTCTGACGCTCTAAGCCGTTTGCCTCAATCGCTGCAGGAGCCGCAAGCGGAAACAGAAGATCTGTCGGAAATGGTGCTTAATCGACGAATGGGACCAACCAGCGGTTTCCCACCAAGAGATTCAAGCGCTCACAGCAGCTGATGGGCTTTTGCAAGAGATATGCAGGTACGTGACTAACGGATGGCCCTCCGTCGTAGAAGGTGACAGCAGGGAAGTGGCGGAATTCCGGAAAAGGAGACATGAGTTGTCTGTGGAGAAGGGGCTGTTGTACTGGGGGCATCGTGTGGTGATACCAAGTGCGGCGCGTGAGAAACTGTTGACGATGCTACACGAGTCTCATCAGGGTGCGTCAACCATGAAGATAACGGCGAGGGCTAAGTTTTGGTGGCCCGGTTTAGATCAAGATATTTGTAGATAGATCTCGAATTGTCGAAGCTGTGTGCAGGCTTTGCCCATGCCCCATAGGAATCCTGTCAGCTGGCCGATTTCAAGAGAGAGGTGGTCACAGCTGTATGCAGACTATGCAGGGCCTATTGGAAACAAAATGTTGTTGGTAATTGTCGATGCACACAGCAATTGGATAGGAGCCATTCCAGTATCTCGAGCAACCGCTAAAGCCACTGCCGATTGCATGAGAACCTTGTTTTAGCAGGTTTGGATTGCCCCGCACCATAGTTACCGACAACGGTACACCCTTTACTGGGTTAGAGTTTGCGGTATTCCTACAGAAAAATGTAATCGAGCATATTCGTACCCCGCCTTATCACCCCCAGAGCAATGGTCTTGCGGAACGGGCCGTAAGAACAGTCAAGGAGGGCTTGAAGAAAATGCCGGGCGTGGAGTTGACAACTGCTCTGGCGAGAATTCTTTGTAACTACAGAAATTCGCCACAAGCTTCAGGCTCTACTCCGTCCGAACTTCTTCTGGGATACCGTTTGCGTACAAAATTAGATATGTGTTTTCCTCCCAGGAACTACGAAATGCCCAAGCATTCAGAGACTGAATCCGCCAGTTGGTACTTCACCCCGGGAGACGCAGTCTACGTGCGCAACTACGGCGTAGGAGAAAAGTGGACACCAGGCAAAGTGAAATGGACGAGTGGTGCCCGTCTAGTCACTGTGGCTACTGAGGACGGAGTCGTTCGACGTCATGTCGACCAGATCCGAAAACGCTCATCAGACACCGACGGAAGCAGAGAAGTATCAAGTCCTGCTGAATCGCCTCCTGCGACCTTAGGGGCCCCGACAGACAAGGCTCACGACCTTCCCGAAGGGCCTGTTCCTGAGCTACGCCGGTCCACAAGAACTAGAAAGCCAGTGGAGCGCTATGGCTATTAGGGGAAGGAAATGCTGCTGACAACAATGCTGCAGATAACCAGCGCATGCGTAGATAGTCCCTCTTTCCTTCTTCTCCTCCTTTCTTTCTTTCTCTATATATTTCCGAGCCGGAAATAGAGCGTTGTCTTTTCGCTCTGTGAATCTGCCTGGTTTTTATCGCGTAGCTGCCGGGCTTTGGCCGGTAGAACGCAACAATTAGTATGCTTTGAATAAATTTTGCTCTAGGCTGTCTTCGTTCCTTGTCATGAATCGGGTGCATATTCTTAGGGATCGGTGCAATTTCGAATAGTTTCCGCGTCTCAAGCTCCAGGAGTTCAGCGACATAGGGTGGCTCACCTGACTGAAGCTGTAGTTCTTGCAGTATTTTTCGGCCCACTACATTGGAGTTTAGCCGCCAAATCTGCGTCTCCCTGACCGCTTTAGCAATCTCTTCCCAGGTAATATGCATTCCCATAGCTAGAAGCTTGTCTATCGACGAGTTGGGGGGATGCCTAAAGCCCTTTTGAATGACATTCTGATCATTTTCTCTATCTTCTCTACTTCACCAGGATTGAGCTTGAGAAAGGGGGTGGCATAAGCTATCCTTCTGATTACAAAGGCACGAAGCAGTTTTATTAGGCAGTGCTCTCTGAGGCCTTTGTTCCTGAGAGAGATTCGCCTTAATATCCCTGTTACTCGGTCGACATACGTCTGTAGCTTTTTCAGGATGGTGGTGTTTTTTCTTTTCTGTTGTAGGAAATACCCCAGCATCCTAATGGTGCTGACTCTCGGTACCTTGCTCCGTTCCACGTATACCTCCACTGGTTTGTGTAGGTGATAAAGGTGGGATTCTCTGGTTAGTTGTGATTTGCTGCACATTGAGAAAAGTTCAGATTTGTGAGGAGAGCAAGATAGTCCTCTATCTAGGGCGTAGTTTTCAACTATATACGCCGCTTCCTGCAGCCTATGCGATATATTGGCGCTGGGGCCTCCAACGGTCCAGATGGATTTATTGAAAGGAAAAGGCAGAGAGGTTCGCCCGAATAATTAAAATCTGGCCTGCTACTCTGCACTGGGGAAGGGAAAGGAGAGAAGAAAGAAGGTCATGATGGGTGACGATGTGGGAGAAGGCCTATTAAATATATATATTGTGAGCCTTCCGTGGATGTCCTTTAATTTGTATATGCCATGATCTTCCTCTTTCATTTGTACATACCATCATCATCGTCCCGCGGCGCCGCCTCCGGCACGCGCCTGGGTTTTGTCACCGGATTAAAACGCTAGACAAGGCATCGCTGGCCTTGCCGTCACGACCTTGCCGTCTCAACCTAGCCTTCTTTCACAAGTGGTGGAGGTCGAATTCGATCCCCTTGCTGCCTCTCGCTGGAGCTACGTCCCGGTCGCCGTTTGGCAACTACCACCATAACCATGTCCACCGAGAGCAATCCCGACCCGGCCGGATCCTCTACCGCAGCTGCACCGATGCCTCCGACTCTGCCCACACGTCAACGCAACCCACCGCTGTTCGCTGGTCGTCGTGAGGAAGACGTGGATGACTGGCTTGACACATATGAACGCTGCAGTGCCTATAACCGGTGGGACGATGCTTTAAAGTTCATCAACGTTTCGTTTTATCTAATTGAGGTCGCCAGAAACTGGTTCATTAATCGCGAACCCCACACTACTAACTGGACCACTTTCAAACAGCAATGCCGCCAATACTTCGCCGACCCGGCAGTTCGGACTGAGATCGCGAGAAACAAGCTCGCTTCCCGCCTTCAAGGTCCCGATGAATCATATGCGTCTTACATGTTCTTGCACTTTGTCGGCGCATTAGCCCCACCATGACGGAACCTGAGCGTGTGCACCACGTCTTAAAAGGGATCAATGCTATGGCATATCACACCTTAGTTGCCCAGAATCCTTCAAGTGTTGATTCAATTATTGCGACCTGTCAACGCCTCGACCAGCTGCAGTCCTCTCGATTACAGCCCGGCTTCGCAACTGGTTCGACCTCTGCTGACCTTGATCTGCGGGCAATGATTCGAGCAATCATCCGCGAGGAGCTTCAAGCCCTCAATCCTTTCTGTCGACATGGCTGCGATCATTCTTCCGCACCTCCTAATGACGCCGTTCTCCGTAACATGATTAAAGAAGAGTTAGCTACCATCAGCCGCCCTATGACAACCGAACCTTCTGCAAACCGCCCAGCGCCGACCTACGCGCACGTCGCTGCATCCTCCCCTTCTTTGGTTCCCCCGCCCCAACCAGCACCAACATACAATCACGTCAATGCAATGGCGATGGCTCAACCTACACAACCCAATTACGCACCTTGGCGTCCCCCCCGACCAGTCTGCTATTACTGTGGTATTAGAGGACATATATCCCGCTTCTGTTGTCGTTGCCTTCAGAACGAGCGCCGTGGTTACGACACCTTCGAATGCGACATGCCTTCAACCTCATATTATCAACGCCGGTCTATTCCAAGCCCACCTCGACGATCCTCCCCACCTCCAGTATCTTCCTCTGAGCCTCGTGGGAACCATGTATCCCGACGCCGGTCCACATCCCCATACCGCCGCTCAGTTTCCCCTCTCCGCCCCGCAACCGTTCTCCCTGTCCGCCATCCGGAAAACTAAGTGTTGCAGTTACCGGAGGTCAAACTGCACTCTGCGAACTTACTAAAAGTCCTCCTGATCGCCCGTATAACGTCATTGCTGTTATCGCTGAAGGTATACCGGTTGAAGCTTTGATTGATACAGGGGCTGCAATTTCTGTCATTCACGCTGATTTGTGCTACCGTTTGCGAAAAGTGACAACCCCATATGATGGGCCTGAACTCCGTGGAGCCAATTACGTACGCACCGTACGAGTTGTTATCGACGGCATCCGCCATCATGTGCAGTTTGCTGTGCTCTCACCTTGTGCGCATCTCATGATTTTCGGATAGGATTTTTTGTCAACCGCTTCAGCGTTAATTTCTTCTGGAGATCGTGTAATCCATATGACAAACAGCGATTTTTCATCGGACTTTTCTGAACGACATCATCCCCTCGTTGCCGCCGCTGATACTGTTTTGCCTCCTCAGTGCGAAAAACTGCTTACTGTTGTTTCTGACCACATCACTGACGGGGACGTACTCATTGCACCATCATATAGTCATCTTCCACGCGGCATCGCCTTCCCGTCAAGTCTTGTCCGGTTCCACAACGGCTCAGCGACAGTAGTGGCCACTAACACTTCACGTGAATCCCTTTGTGCTCCCAAAAGGAACTTCTCTGAATTGTATGGTGGATGCTCAACCTTTTTCCCTGATGGTGCTCACCGCCCCTCCGCCTCAGCAACGTGTTTCGACAGACGTCTTTCTTTCTGTTCTCGCAAAGACTATTAATCCTAAACTCCCGCCGAACCAACGCCGAGAACTGCTGACATTGCTTCGACACCACCAAGCCATTTTTGATGCCACTTCCACACCTCTGGGACGGACTAGTGTTGCGCACCATCGCATCATTACTGAAGGTAACTCTATCATTCGCCGACGGCCTTATCGGGTTTCCCTCTCTGAACGAAAAGTAATTGAAGAAAATGTAAATGACATGCTCCATCGCAATATAATTCGTCCTTCAACAAGCCCATGGTCCTCCCCAGTAGTGCTAGTTAAAAAAAAAGGACGGCTCGGTACGCTTTTGTGTTGATTACCGCGCACTCAACAAAATTACCCGCAAATATGTATATCCGATGCCGCGAATTGATGACGCCCTTGACTCCCTCCAAGGCTCCGAATATTTCTCGACCTTGGACCTCCGCTCAGGTTATTGGCAAATACCTATGCACGAGGACGACAAAGAAAAAACCGCTTTCGCAACACCCGATGGCCTTTACGAATTTAACGTTATGCCTTTCGGACTTTGTAACGCACCAGCGACATTTGAAAGAATGATCGACACTGTACTTCGTGGCCTAAAATGGAGAACCTGTTTGTGTTACTTGGACGACATTGTTATCTTTTCGGCAACCTTTAATGACCATCTCACGCGCCTGAATGAAGCCCTCACCTGTCTCGCTTCGGCAGGCCTTCAGCTCAACACCAAGAAGTGCCACTTTGCACAGAAGGAAATTAGAATATTGGGACATCTGGTCAGCCATGACGGCATTCGCCCTGATCCTGAAAAAATAATCGCGGTCTTGAACTTTGCTCGTCCACAACGGACTACAGATTTGCGCAGTTTCCTCGGCCTCGCGTCCTATTTCCGGCGTTTTATAAGGCATTTTGCAACTATTGCTGCACCACTTCATGAGCTACTAAAAGCACGCAGCCCTTTCGTGTGGACTGAGCAGTGCGAAACTGCTTTTAATGACCTCAAGCACGCCCTCACATCAGATCCTGTTCTTGGCCACTTCAGTGACAGCGCTCCAACTATCCTGCACACCGATGCCAGTGGTCACGGTCTTGGCGCTGTACTCCTGCAGCGTGATGCAACATCGCGTGAGAAAGTGATTGCCTTTGCCAGTCGGACTCTCACTCCAGCTGAGAAAAACTACACCATTACCGAGCAGGAGTGTCTTGCTGTCGTCTGGGCTGTCCAAAAATTTCGCCCTTACCTATACGGTCGGCACTTCACAATTGTGACCGACCACCATGCTCTTTGCTGGTTGTCTTCACTCAAAAATTTGACAGGCCGACTTGGCCGCTGGATTCTACGCCTGCAAGAATACCATTTCGACGTCACTTATAAATCTGGTCGCCAACACCAAGACGCCGACGCTCTCTCTCGCTGTCCCCTTTCGGAATCCACTTGCTGCTTTTCTTCCCAATTCGTTTCCACCTCTGACCAGAGCCGACCATCTCTTTGCCCGACTTATATCACAACCGTTTGTTTTGACGACTCTGAGAACAAGCACGCTCTCCGCTCACAGCAATTAGCCGATGCCTACTGCCGTCCTATCATCGACCGCCTTATCGGCGCTTCGGACCCTCCCAATGCTAGGCTTCGCCGACAGCATCGCAATTTCAAGCCCGAAGATGGCATCTTACTCCGCTACGTGTATTGCCCTGATGGAACTCGCTGGATCCCAGTCGCGCCGCGCGTGCTTCGCCCACGTATACTGGCGGCTCTCCACGATGACGCTACTGCAGGTCACCTTGGTTTTGACCAAACCTACGACCGCCTGAGAAAACGATTCTTTTGGCCTGGCTTATCTTCCACCGTTGCCAAATACGTCGCATCCTGCCCTCTGTGCCAGCGTCGCAAACGGCTGACTTCTTCGCCCTCTGGCCTTCTACAACCTCTTCCTTGTCCCACCACGCCATTCGACGTAGTCGGCATCGACTTATATGGTCCCCTACCTCTCTCCTATGGGGGTAACCATTGAATTATAACCGCTGTCGACCACCTCACACGCTACGCTGAGACAGCATCTGTACCGACTTGTTCCGCTGAAGAAGTAGCAAATTTCTTTTTGCGATCAATTGTTTTGCGTCATGGCGCTCCTCGGGTGCTCCTAAGTGACCGCGGTACAGCCTTCTTATCGAAAGTCGTTGCCGAAGTTCTTCACGCCTCATCCACCCTTCATAAGACAACCTCAAGCTACCATCCCCAGACTAACGGTCTGACTGAGCGATTTCATCGCACCTTGTCGGACATGATATCAATGTACATCACACCAGATCATCGAAATTGGGACACTATTCTACTATTCGTCACATTCGCCTATAATACAGCAGTACAGCGAACTACCGGTTACTCTCCATTTTTCCTTGTTTACGGCCGTCCTCCCACTACAATTCTCGACGCTTCCTTCTTCTCTACGCCCGACTACTCCACATCAGCACCTACCCATTTTTTTATCTCGTGTGGCCAGATGCCGTCATCTTGCCCGCGTCAACACGGCAGCGTGCCAGGAAGTCCGCAAAACTCGCTATGATTCTACACATCGAGTGGTCTCTTTTCGTCCTGGTGATGAAGTACTGCTTTACACACCATTGCGCAGCCCTGGCCTTAGTGACAAATTCCACCACCGCTACGTAGGTCCCTATGAGGTCATAAGCCAAACTTCTCCAGTGAACTACAAAGTGGCACCTGTTGATCCCCCAGCTGATCGACGCCACCGTGGAACTGAAATTGTTCATGTGTCTCGCCTGAAACCGTTTGTGCGCCGCGATCCATCGGTTAGGTAGGAGCGGTCAGGCTGGCCGCTTCCGACCCCCCGGGATGATTGTGTGAGCCTTCCGTGGATGCCCTTTAATTTGTATATGCCATGATCTTCCTCTTTCATTTGTACATACCATCATCATCGTCCTGCGGCGCCGGCTCCGGCACGCGCCTGGGTTTTGTCACCGGACTAAAACGCTAGACAAGGCATCGCTGGCCTTGCCGTCACGACCTTGCCGTCTCAACCTAGCCTTCTTTCACAATACAGACACAGCAGCTTGCTTTACAAGCGCGAATCATGTCCGCTGGCGCTCAAATAACGGCAAAGAGCACGCACTGCCTGGACGCCCTTCCCCTTGTCCTGCCAAGCGCCCAGCAGCAGCTCCTCCGACAGAGGCCTCTTGTCCAAACGCTTCAAGGAAGCAGCTAGCACATTTCTTTCGTTCGCATACTCTGGGCACACCAATAATACATGTTCCACAGTCTCTGGGATGCCACAAGTTGAACATTCAGGTCAGTTCATCTGTCCAAGTTAATGTAAGTACTTGCGCGTGAGAGCCACGTTTAAACGAAGTCTATGTATCAAGCATGCCTGATGACGCGGCATATCACGCGGAACATTAAATTTAAATGTTCGATCGAGCCTTTTTAGACGGATGTGTCGAGCGTCTGGTTGAGCCCAGTAAGCTTCTGTAGCAATATTCATACAACTCTTTAGAAGACACGTCGTATCCGCTCTTGAAAAAGGCACAGCTGTTTGGAAGCCATTGATGAGTGCGCTTTTCACTTCAACATCGGCCTGCTCATTCCCATGGAGGCTGCAGTGGGCAGGGATCCATTTAAATATTATCATGTGACCTTGCAGTTGGGCAGGTGTGATAAGCTCCATAATGTTTAGTGTCAGGGACTGATAGGCAGTATGGCGTAAAAAGATTTCCAAAATTTGTAATGCAGTCTTCGAGTCCGTGAATATACACCATTTTTGAGGTGGTTCCCCACATATGTAGCGAATAGATTCCCGAATGGCTACAAGTTCGGCAGCAGTTGATGATGAAGTATGTCCCAAAAGGAAATGCAGAGTCGTTTTCTGAGCTGGTACGACCACAGCTGCAGCGGATGCCTGTGCTGACACAGATCCATCGGTGTATACGTGAATATAATTAGGATATTCTGACCAGATGTGTGCCAGAGTAAGGTTTGAGTCCACTAATTGGTACCATTGATTTCTTTAGTATTCCGGGAACACGAAGGTGCACCAAAGGTTTATCCATCGTCCATGGTGGTTGGGTGGGACGATATGGGAGGGCATATCCTGTCGGGACTTGCGACTGATGGCAGCGGAGTACACTTGTAAAACTGCAGTCCGGCCTCTCATCCAGAATCGTGCTGAGTGGGTGAAACGGTGTCTTGTAAGTGCTCGTAAATATACACGAAGTGGTTCGTGTGACAAGTATATGGACATTGAGCGAGCATGTGCCTCTTCAATTGTGCCTTTGTTAGAGGTGCATCTGGGTAGTCCAAGGCATATTTTCAGTGCCTGCGCTTGCACGCTCTTTAAAGTCCGCAAGCAGGAAATGCTCATACTAGAGAGTACTGGGAGACTGTACCAGATGTAGCCAACAAACAGAGCCTCATAAAGCCGTATTAAGGAGCGCTCAGTTGTACCCCATTTGATGCCAGCTATGTAACGAAGTACATGGCAAAAATTAATTAGCCTTTTCTTCACCGTAGCAATATGTTTCGACCAAGATAGTAATTACTCCCAAGAATCTGTGCCTGGAGACGTATGGTATTACGACTCCATGAAGGGTAATCGGGTAGCGGCTGCGGCTGACACATTTTCCCGTAAACGCGATCACTGCACACTTTTCTGCCGCTAAAAATAGACCTTGACGCCGTAAGTACATCGATGTTGATGACACAGCTCGTTGCAGTCTCGCACGTAGTTGTGGGCGCGTCGAACCAGAGGCCCAGATGCAGATGTCGTCAGCATATGCACTTATGTGGATGTTAGTTGGCAGTTCACTCACCAGGCCAATTAGCGCAACGTTAAATAAAGTTGGGCTGAGAACTCCTCCCTGTGGAACTCCACGACCGACCTGAAAGCGGGTAGTATCTCCTTCAGGCGTAGTCATGTAAACAGAGCGGCCTCTGAGATAGCTTACAATCCACAAGTAGAGCCGGCCACCGACTCCCACGTCGTCAAGTCCATCAAGAATAGCTTCATGGAGGACGTTGTCGTAAGCTCCCTTTATATCTAAAAATGCAGCAGCTACTAGTCGACGGTGACGCTTTTCGTGTTCTACTGTCGCCACCAGGTCGATGACGCTGTCAATCGAAGAGCGTCCGGGGCGAAATTCAGTCATCATATTCGGATAAAGGTCATTACTCTCTAGATACCACTCAAGTCTTGCCAGCACCATGCGCTCCATAACTTTTCCAACACAGCTTGCTAGGGCAACTGGCCGGTATGAGGTAAGTTCGAGAGGAGGCTTTCCAGGCTTCAAAAGAGCAACCAGGCGGCTAATTTTCCAGTGTTCAGGAACAGTACTAGAAGCCCATATATCATTGAAATAATTAAGTAGTGCAGTTCTACCATCCTTGCCTAGGTTTGATAAGGTTGAATAAGTAACGGTCCAGATTGTTATATCGTCTGCAAGGATGCTGTGTTTGATGTCTTCTATCTTATTAAAATGGGACGAGATATCTTTTATTGCAAAATTGAAGAGTACCGGGGAGAGGATAGATCCCTGGGGCGTTCCTCTGCCCCCGGTACTATTTGGCTCAGACATAAATCCCACGAAGCTAACTTCAGCTTCCTGCAGGTGAGGAAATCTTTGACATAGTTGGAGCACTTGCTTCCCACTCCAGCCGAGTTGAGGCCTTCGAGAACCGCTCTGTGCTCGAAATTATCAAATGCCTTAGTGAGATCAAGTTCCAGGATGGCTCTATATGATGCATCGTCCTCGGGAGCTTCCATGATGTCGTGCTTTAATCTGAGCACGGCATACTGTTCGCTTAATCCCGGCCTGTACCCAGTTCAGGTGCTTTAGATATCAGATAGCAGATACCGGGGCTGGCAAACATCTTTTTTTTCCTTTTGTACATACAATAAATAACCACTACCACCACCACCAGAGTTCCGTGGTTTCTATATGCCTAGAGATTCTGATTTGGACCACTATTTTCATGAGCTTTCCCAGACAAGAGGTGATAGATATGGGCCTCATGTTAGATAGTTTGTTCCTTGCCCAGTTTAGGAATAAGGACCAATCTGGAGATTTTCCACTCCTCTCGGATTTCGGCCCCTTCCCAAATTTTATTCATTAATTCGCAAATGAAGTGTAAAGAGTCTTCGTCCAGATTTTTAAGCATAGTGTTTGTGATATTGTCTGGCCCTGGAGCAGATCTCTTTTTAAGATCCTGCAGGACCGCCCTAAATTCTGCCAATTCAATTGGAGCATCTATGGCCTTATTCTCGGGCCCGGTATAGTAGGGTAGAGGGGGGCCGGGATCCTGACATGCATATGTTGTCCTGATTGCATCTAGCAGCTCCTCGTTTACCCCTTGGAACTTATGCTTGATCTTAATCTGGTCTAGTCTGGTCCGTCTGTTAGTGTTATTGGGATCGATGAACTAGCGGAGGATAGCCCAGGTCTTGGGAACGCTCATGTTGAAGTTCATCTCATCACAGGCTTCGGCCCAGCTCCTTTCGGACAGCGTGGCTGCGTACCGCTCAATTTACTTATTGAGGTTAGGAATTCCTCTTCTGAGATTTCTGTTCCCTTTTTTAGTTTTCCTCCTTCCCTCCAATTCTCTCTTGGATTTAAGGAGATGTAGGAGGTGTTTGTCTAATTTCGGGACTTGAAGATTCGTCGCCTGTGCTTCCGTGGCCTGCTTTACATGCCGATTAAATTCTTGTTGCCACTCAGTCAGCAAAGGCCAGGACTTATTACCTGCAGCCCCTCTGATGGAGCGAAATTTATCCCAATGTATTATTTTGGCTCGTAACACGGTATCCCGAATATGAAATCTGAGCTCGGTTTCTATGACCATATGATCGCTGCCGTAGTTTTGTTCCATGTTGCACCATTCAACTGGGCCGCACCTGTGAGTTAGTGTAAGATTGGGCGTGGTGTCTTTAGAGACACTATTATCCATGCGCGTCGGTGTCGCCGAATCCGTTATTAGAGACAGCATATTGGATAATATGGATTCAAGCAGGCCCTTCCCCTTCCGGCATTGTGTATCATATCCCCATTCCTGGTGTTTAGCATTGAAGCCTCCGCAGATTAGAAGTGGTTCGCAGCCAGCAACCTTTAGTGCTTTTTTGAATAAGAGCGAGAATTTCGCATTGATTTGTCTCGGTGAGCTGTATACATTGAGCACAAAGAGATTCTCTTTCTTATTATTTCCTGAATGGACTTCAATCAAAACCTCGTGTTGAGTATCCGCCGTATTGTGCTCAACCATAGTAGCCACCCTAGCCGAGTACCCCAGCGAGCTGCGGAAACATTTGTATCCCTTGAGGTCAACTAGCCTGGCATTGGCCTCTTGTAATGCAACTACCAAGGGTGGGTCCTCGCTCGACTGTATTATCTGCTGAAGGACCCCCTTATTTCCTACGAATCCCCTGCAGTTCCACTGCCAGATTACGCCATATTTCCTCCTTGAAATATTTTGTCCCCTGTCCATTTTGCCAGCCGTGGTTGGTAGCGACTATGCCTGCGGCGAGAAGGGTTTGCTCCATTCTACTTAGGCTGCCCTCCATGTGTAGCATTCTAACTTACAGATTTTTCTACCTATAGTTGGACCTCTCCACTAGTTCCTTAAGAGACCTTATGTCTATGGCACGTTTGTCGAGATGCGTGTCCTCAGGCCTGGCCATCTTTCTCCTGGGTGGCCCACTTTCGCGTTCTGGTTCGTTTTCACTCTCGAATGGGGGAAGTTCACTCATCTCACGTTTTTCGAGCTTAATCAATCCTTTCCTCAACTCTGCAATTTCTTGCTCAATTTTTTCTAATTTCTGCACGAGTGCCTGATTCTCCCTGATTAGTCTTTCTATTTTACTTTCAAGACTCCTTTGATCAGTTACCTGCGTGTCCTTACCTCCTGCCAAGGTACTTTTCTGCTTGAGGCCCCATGGGTCCGCCGGGTCACGTATGAGTAACCCGAGGTACGCCTTGGCTTACTGTGGTGTTTTGCGTGGTCGGTCCCCTGCTCCGGCGCTAAGTTCCAGCCCGTGTGTAGCGTCCTCCTTGCCCGGTATTGCGATCTTGACTGCTGGCCCCGGCCTGGTGGCAGACTCGAACTTGCTCTTTAGAGGAATGTGCCCCTGTTTAGGGGCGGTATCTTTCTTTCTCAGTTTCTTTTCCCAGAGTTTCCTTTTGAGTATGCATGGGTACTGTAGATCTTAATGCAGCTTTTGTCCCCAAGGGGGTGCTGCCCCTGACAAAGTGGACATTTGGGGGTGCACGTATGATGCGGTAGGGGATTTTTAACCCCGCTTTCTCGGCATTTGCGCGTCTCTGGGTTTGGACAGACGTCAGTCCTATGCCTGAATTGCCCGCATGTGACGCACACCTGGCACACAGCTACAGAGCCAGTAGCAGGCCCGTGCAATTTCTATTCCTTCTTCCTACAGCCACAACAACAACAACCTTGCTTTTCGCCTCCATCGAAAAGCGGCCGCCGAGGTCGGGATTCGATCCCGCGCCCTTGGGAACAGTCGAGTGCTGTAGGAGTCCGCCAGGTGGCGCCGAGGAGTGAAGACGCTGCTACGTCGAGCTCTGCTGTTAATGGCCTTTTTTGGCGGCTTTTGGGTGCACCCAGCAACATCTCAATTCAGACCGATTTTCGGAAGTCCCGAGGATCAAGTGGAAGCAACTCTCTAAAAGGTGGGACCACCAATTTGGTCTTTACGATACTTTGAAGTTCGGAGCAACAACGTCGCCAAGTTAACCCTAGCGTCCAAGCCTAGCCGCCCTCGAGGGAAGACCCTCGGAGCGTGGACGCATGGACTGGCAGGACGAGGAAAATCAAAGATGCCAGCCGAACTCTGACGGAGGGAAATATGGAGGCGATTGAGGCCTTAAAGAAATTTCATGGTTCCGCCGGCTAGGAGGCAGATATGTGAAGGAATGCGACGCAGCGTCCCAAGCGAAGGAGGAAGCACCCGTGAAGGGGTGTGAAGGGACCGAGGCCGCCAAATCGCGGCAAAGAGCGATAGGAAGGTCACTCGCCGAGAGATCCGTAGGCACGATCAGACCGAAAATACCGAAGATGTTCCGCGTAGTGCTGCGACCGCACGGCGGCGCCGATCAGCTGACGAGGAAAGCGGGACCGAAGATGCGCCAGGTCCTGGTTACGGCTGCAGGCCTCAACCTGAACGGGGAAGACAGATTCATCGCCAACCCGAAGAATCAGTCCCTATTAATTATTACCCTGGAGCTCGGCAGGGAAAAGCGGTACGAGCAGATTACGACCATAAAAATCGGGCCAGTTGAGATAGACGCAACTGCTCACGCGGCCATGCCGGAGGGCGGCAAGGGCGTCATATACGACGTTCCGCTGGACGTCACGGAGCTGGAAATTCGGCAGGGACTCAGAGATAACCCTGGCTACGTTGGAGTGAGGAGGCTCGGGAAAATCATCATTTTCGAAGACCAAGAAGTCCCGCGAGAGGTGTGGTTCAACGGACTGCTATACCAGGGCAACCTCTATAAAAACAATTCGATGTGTGCTACGCATGCGGCAACCTAGGACAACGGTCGGACGTCTGCCCGGACCGCACCAGCCCTCGATGCCGAGTGTACAGAATGCTTAATCCACTGGAGGGGCACGAACAAGATTGCGAACAGCAGTGCCTATTGTACGGCGGCTGCCACCCCCTGGGGCACAACCGCTGCCGAAGCATGTACCGGACCCCGCACATTCTCAAAGTCCGACAAGAAGAGAAAGAAGCCATCCAGGCTCAAAACAAACAGCAAGAGCCAACGCAAATCCGGGGCAGATCGAGAGGAAGAGGCGACGCCGCGGGAACAACGGGCCGTGCGAGAGACTCCAGCGCATCCGTCACCAGAGATGAGCCCAGATCCAAGAGCAAGAACAGGGGGCCGCCACAACAACCGCCACCCAAGGACGACAAGAAACACTGCCGAAGCCTGGGGAGACGCCGGCCGGACAAGCAAAGACGAATGAAGAAGTTAACGCAGGCGGTAAGTCGGTCAGCTTCGCTAGCGGGGTCTCCAAAGAAAAAAACTCGGAACTTTCGGAATTACAACTGACTCAAGCCGAGCATAGCAAATAAATCAGAATCATTAAAGAAGACATCAAAGAGATTAAAGAAACCCTCAAATCTCTAGTCGAGGTAATTAAAGAGTTAAAAGAGGCAAAAGCTATACCTGCACCGGCCCCTCCGATGCTCAGGCCGCCCGTCATACGGGCCCCAGTGGGGCAAGCGAGAGCAATTGTGGCGGAGACAGTGACGACTCAGATGAAATTAATATCGATCAGGCTAGACCCGCGAAACGTACATCAGACGACACTAGTGTAATTGGACAAGCCCGAGAGCACGTGGCATTTAGAAAATTAGGCAAGGATTAAATCATAGACTTCGAATTGAACCTGAACAAGAAACTCGAGGCGAGATTTGGAGTGCTAGAAACGATGCTTCAAGCCCTTTGCAACGCATCGGGTATGCAATATCACAATCATAATGGATCCCAAAACGTCTAAAATTTGGCATTGGAATTGCCGGTCGTTGTCAATGAAGCGATGGCTGTTGCCACACTACGTAGCTAGCCAGAACATACAGCCTTTGGCAATGGCTCTTCAGGAAACGCGAGGTGTATGGAAGCTTTCGGGGTACACAAGCTACGAAAGCGGGAAGGGAAGTAAAACCCAGGTCGTGACGTACGTCAAAAACAACGTCGCCGTCGTCCAGCACGAAGTAGGCAACAGGGAGACCGAAACGGTCTTTGTGGAAATCCTTACCAGTAAAAAGAACAGAGGCAGCATATTTCTACTCAATGTGTACAGCTCCCCGATGTGCACGAAGGGCCCGATATTAAGAGAGCGATTAGCCTGGCAGGTAAGAACCCACTAATAATAGCCGGCGATTTTAATGCCAGACATCGAGAATGGGGTTACACGACCAGCAGCCCGAAGGGCCAAACGCTGTTGGAAGATATCAATGCGTCAAACCTCTACATCGCTAACGAAATTAGATGCCCGACGAGGGTGGGCAACAGTGTGTCAGCGGACACAAACCCGGACTTGACTCTCTGCCATAGAACTGGCATAGTCAGTGGAGGAACAAGCATCAGGATCTAGGTAGCGACCACTACGTGCTAGAGGTAGAACTAAGCAGGAAAGTGAGCGTTAAGCCCGCTGTGTATCGGACGGCAACCCAAGTAGATTGGGATAAATTCAGACAGATAAGAGAACGGGAAGAAATTGGAGATATAGAGTGCATTCAAAATTGGGCCGCCCAATTAATTACCCATGTAAATGAGGCCACCGAAGAAATTAAAGGCGAAGATCTGCCTGAGGCGATGGATAGCAGGCTATTCGGCATCTTCAAAAAGAAAGAAGAGCTAACGAAGAGGCTCAAAAAGCAAAAGTGGAACCGAAATCTGACATGGTTTATGACAAGCTCAAGATTGATGGGCGGTATTATGACTGGGATGCTGTTTAAACTCTAGAAGATTGATAGAGCGAGGCACCACATCTTCATCGGAAAGTTAACGACCAGAAACGTCCGAAGTGCCGTTAGTTTCTCTTAATGCAAGAAGCATTGTGAACAAAACAGATAAACTCGAGGAATGCTTGCTCTCTTTGGATCCGCACGTGTGTGTCATAACTGAAACCTGGCTACACGATCAAATCAATGACGAAGGCATCGTCCCGCCAGGTTATCGGTTATATCGGCAAGACAGAGGATCAGAGGGGCTGGTGCTGCTGTTTTTGTTAAATCCTGTGTCGATGTTGACGTCGAAAGCCAGATTGCTGAAGATGAGAGCCTTTTTTTGAAAATCAAAGTGAAGGATGCTACATTTCATTTGTGTGCAGTCTATCGCGCTCCGGATGCAGACGAAAGCTTCTTGAATAAACTGTATGATCGATTGTTGTTGTTAAGAAACAAAAATGTGATTGTAACTGGTGACTTTAATTTGCCTCTATTAAATTGGAGCAAGCTTTCTTTTGGATTATCTCATACGAGTGATATTATACATGACATTATGATTGCTCTTGGTCTTGATCAAATGTGACTGAATGTACCCGCGAAAGATCAATTCTTCACCTTCTGTTAATTAGTGAATTGTTTAGAGAAGGAACTGTTACAATTGAACCCGGCATATCTGACCATAAGTTAATTTTTTTTTCCTGGAAGGTTGAAAACGGAAAAACACGTGTGTTGAATGTCGCTACAGTTAAGGAATACAGCAGAGCTGACGATGTTGCCATTATTTATTATATTGATGAAAATCTTGGGATTATCAGTGATGATGTTGAGAGCTGCTGGCAATGGTTCGCTAATGTGCTTAGGCATTGTATTCAAAACTTCGTTCCGGACAGAAAAATATTTAAAAAGCGGAAACATCCGTGGATCACTCGTGAAATTATACACATTAAACGCCGACTGAAGAGATGTCGTAAGAAGCACGGGGCTTCAACGCCAGTGTTTAACGAAATCAAACAAGACCTATTATCAAAAGTGAGTAGCGCCAGGACTAAGTATTTTTCGCACACTTTAGCAGAGTTTCTAAAGACAGATCCACAGAAATTTTGGCGGCACTTGAGTAAACCCAAAGATGAACTTAACAAATTAAAAGTAAGCGACACGATTATTACGAATGCTGCGGAAATAGCTGAGAATTTTAACCAGTTTTTTTATGGCGTGTTTTCAGAATTAGATGAATATGAAACAAAAGCAACGGCTTCACCAGAGAATGACATTGAAATAACTCGTGAGGGTGTCCTGGACATGCTCTTGAAACTGGACACTAAAAAAACCGCTGGACCCGATGGTCTTCCGAATGTATTTATGAGGCGATATGCTGAACAAATAACAGGTTTTCTCACAGACATCTTTAAACTGTCATTAGCAAATGGAGAAATTCCTGCAGATTGGAAAATAGATCGTGTGATTCCTGTATATAAAAAAGGTGATCGACTGTCAGTTTCAAATT